>JAJIZL010020983.1:82997-99438 GCA_023969395.1 Amblyomma maculatum
AGGTTCGTATACAGACAACATAAATACCCAAGAAAGTAGCAGGGGGGGACAGCGGCCGATGTAGCTCAGTTGGTAGAGCACCGGACGCGTTATTCGGAGGTCGTGGGTTCGGATCCCACCATCGGCACGTTGTTTTTTCTTCTACTTTGTGTCTAATTATCTTTCCCCTAAACAGATTACATTACTAATTTCTGTGGTTATCGAAGTAAACATTAAAAAAAAAATGACATAAACATACCATCCCCAACGCTTTCCTTGGCCTCGCCGACTGTTGGCTTCTTTCCTTCATATATATATATATATATATACTATTGCTGGTCTTCTTCGCATCGTAAATACTATCCATCAAAGTCACTCCTGCACCTGGCGCTTCTCGTCTGTTGTAATGAGTCTCGATCCAGGTAGCCACCTTCCCCGTACTCCACTGCCTTTCTCACGCCTGATATTCTAATGACCTCAGACCACCACCGCCAACGTGGCCGCCTCAAGGACAACCACAAGGCAGCATTATTCTTCGTCCGCCTTAGCTGTATAGGGTTCAGAGAAACTAGTCACATAGGAGCAGTGCTAACAGAAGAAGGCAGCCACTCGGAGGTCCACGCTACCCACGAACAGCATCAAGAGCGGCATTGAGCCGCGCCATGACGGCGGCGGAGCGCAGTGACCTTGAACCTCAACGCCCCGACGTCCTCATCTGCTTCCTACTGCAAGAAGACCTCGCCCGACGCCGCCCCTTCGTTGACTGGCGTCGCGCTCCGAGGAACAAAGCCATGCGCACACGCACGTTCTATGCAGCAGCCTTCCAGGCAACAGCACCAGCAGAGCCGGCGGCCTGTAGCTCTTTGTTGCGTGGTTGTGTCACCACCGCCGTCGACAAGGAGCGAGGGTGTCGGCGTTGTGGTATGCCGAGGTGGTGGCCTCTGCCTCCTTAGCTTCTCGCCTCGCGTGCTTTGCCTGTAGACGTGCGTCTGTGTGTAAAAGGTGTACGGCGACAGTGATACGCCGTTTGTCTTCTGTCCTGTCCACACGCCTGCCTTTTCATCGTGCCGGTTGGAGGGCGCTCGGCGCTGCTCGGGTCGGAATTGGGGCGGCTGTTGAGCCTGCGCGTGCCTGCTGGTGCTCGTGGTGTTGTCGATGCGCTCCAGCGGCGCGACATCACACCTGGCGAGTAACGCGCCGTTGCTGTTGTTGTCTGCCTGTGTGTTCGCGTGCGAACATTAGGCAGGTTTATCGCTCGCCAAGTTCTCTTTTTGTTGTTGTTGTTGTTACACATGAGAGGTGTTGGCCTTCATTCGCTGTTGCCTCTTCTCGCCCATTCCATGTTTTTGTAGCTACAAAAAAGAAAAAGAATGTGTGGAAGCTAGGCGTTCTTGTATAAATGGGGAAAATGTGGCGCTATTGTTGTCAGGCGTGAACTCACATACGCGTACAATGAGTGAACTTGGGGGTGACGGACGTTTGCCTGGCAACCGTTACATACCGCGTGAAAATCGCCGTTTTGTTTTTGTTTTTATACCTTGCGGGTGGATGTGGCATTCTGTGCCCTTTCGTTGTGGGTAAGCCGCGAGATGTCGCTAGTAGCCATAAAAAGGTGACGAATGCAGTTTTTTTTTTTTTTACGCCTTTGTACATGACTGGAAGAATACGCAACGCTCTTTTGAGCCAGTGGCCTCAGATACGTGTGTTTTCTGTGTGAGTCTAGATACTTTACACCCATAAAAAACCGTCACAGCTCACTGTTGCTTGTGCACTCGAGGCGGTCGCAGGAGTCCATGCCATGTGTATAGCGTTGTACCTGTTATCTTCTTTTTCTTTTTTTTTACACTGCATTACGCCAACAATGCACGCCGCGGTGAATCCTTTAGAATGTGGGCGCCGTCGACACCTCTGCCTCACTCCTGCCGTCGAGGTTGTTTCGGAAAAGAAAGGCGCTCGCGCGTGACGTGGCCTTAATTCAGTCAGAATTCATTCTACTCATCTCACTCTATGCAGCGCGAGGTGTGAACTGCCCGCAGGAAAACGGCGAAGGATGCTTACACGAACCAAAGGTCAGACTGAAATCGGCTCCACCTGGCACTCCTTCTCCCCCTTTTCTTTTTCCTTACTTAACGAAAAATCGGGAATGCATGCGCCGATTCTCCCCTGAGCATTTTTTTCTTTTATTCGAGAAGTTTGCCATCAGGCATAGAAAAAAAGGAGCGGGGAGTAGGAGGAAGCTAGAAGAAGGAGTATGCACAGGTCTCCCTTAAATAATCGCATAGGTTGCGGATAAACTGATTGTTTAGCGTCCACTTCTTGTAGTCACAGTCAAGGTCCCATCGCAGGCCTACTTTCCGTAGGTAGTACTCCCTCAAGGATGCCGTAGCTGGGCAGATCCTCTGAGCATTTGTAACGGTTTCTCTGTGGATCGAGCTGAGAAAAATAACTATTCAAAGGGAATGACTAGCACCTTTGCGGCATCTGAGGACAGTAATATGGTAAGTGTCTTTATGGTACGGAACAAAAATACCTGTAAAATAATCGTTGAACGCAGCTCTCGTACATAGTACGAAGGAAAGTAAAGCAGTCGCACCTTCCTTGAAAGACGTACTTCTTTTGATTTAGTAATGCAGCGAAACGTTCAGTGAATTCGGTAACCGCAGTGCTATTGCACTTCTGCAAAGCATGGATGCACGAGACGTGTAAAAAACCAAAACAAAAAAACTATGACAGCTCTTAAGATTCGCCTTAAAGTGTACGACGCAATAGCTACCAGCTCACATATACAGCCCTGCTTACGCTGCATTAATGTGCCTGCGTGACCTAAAAGTAATGTGAATGCAACGGTCCTGGCGAGTTGATCCTGATATCACCCTCCCACATGAAAGGGGAGGCCGGAGTTGGCAGTGTCAGTAAAGTGGACTGTGAGTTAGTGCGAATTCCTAGAAACCCAAAGAATTTATAAGTCAATAACAAAGCATCCACTTGTTTTTCTGGAATAGACATTCTGGGTTGCGGGCGCTTGAGGCATCCGCCGTGGGCTTTTACCGTGGCATTCACCGTGTCCGATTCCGCGTATGTTTATAGCGCATAGCGTGCAACGGCATTTTTGGACTTCCAGGCGCGTAGGAAGGGACCGGCACTTTCAGCTTTCACGTCACGTAGACTCTCCGTGAATTCAGTCTGTATGAGCTCCGTTTCTCGTTCACTTTCATTTCATCACGCACTCAACCTCCTGTTGCGGAAATCGAGGGATGATCGTTCCTGTCCGCTTCACACGCGCCATTTTGCACATGCGCTTCCCCCTTCAAACTCAAAAACAAACGTCTGGAGAGTTCAGTTCAATATAGGTCATTTAATCACAGGCCTGAGGCATGTCGCCTTGTTTTGTCATCGGAACACTAAATTTGGAGACACTTTCGAGCGCACCAGAAACAACTCGCTGGTACAACTTTCTCTTCGAAGACATCTGCAAGCAAGGATCAAAGCAAACGACACTAGCTCTAACGAGTCGCTGCTCGAGACGGGATAACGTAGTACCATTCGCGCCTCGCCATGCCCCCACTTTTCTCATTAGCCTCGGCCGGTGCTCGCGCATCGCACACCAAGCATGCACACTGAGCGCAGCAGTGTCTACGGATGCATGACACGGCCTGCACGGATGCTAATTTCTGCGCGTTTGGAGCCCATAAATACGTATATACGGTTGCCGTTTACGGCCTGGCTTGGGTGCCGCGTCGGCGCGACGCCAGGCTAACCTGTACCGAGAAGCAGTCGACGCCCCGCTTGGCTCCGAGCTGCACGCAGTGCCGGATTAGGAAGACGGTAAAGCAAATACGGAACATGTTCTACGTACACGCATTAAGGCGGACACAACCGTTGTCATGGGAAGTATTGGCCGGTTCCTTTGTCTCCCGTGTGGGCAGCCTGCGGCAGTACAGCAGTCCGCAAATACAATGCACACCGGTTCGCTACCGTTTGGACAGCTTGCTCTATAAATAATCGCAGTCGCCCTCTTATGCTGTTTGGCTCGTGCAGACATCGGGTGGATCGTTCGAATATGCTGGTACCTATTATGAATAACGAGATAGAGTATTGTCTTGGGCGAATGTGGGGCAACCCGTCATGGTTTCAAATCTTCTCAAGTTGGTAAGGTTAGGTTGCGAAAATTTGTTCGACACGGCGCCCTGATGAGCTGAGCTTTTGCGTTGATGGTTTCTCGTGCCCCATGCAGTGCGAACGAGACGATGATTTGAATCAAAATTGATTTCTGTCCGACTTGAGTGTGCCTCACAAGTTCAGCTGCAGTGTGCAAAATTGGGGAGTTATAATGCTTGCTGACTGGCGAATTAACCGTTTTCCGTTATTTATGGAAGCACGGATGTGTTACACGGTATATGTGTGGGTCTTGATTTGCCTCTGGTTTTAGTGAGCTCTTGAGCCCTATGCTTTGTCACAGGTATGTCACAGTGTCCTCCAAGAATAACGTTGCTGAGTTCCTGTATACCCTGCCAGTAAACGCTCTTTCTGCTGACCTAATTTTCCCGTATACGTTCCAGGAATTAATGGCTTGAAAGTATTTGAGTATATTGTGCCAAGCCGGTTGAGCATACTGGTATATTTGATGTATGAAAATATATTCTACTGATGCAATTTCGGACATGCATGACGTGATATCCCCGAATTTTGTTTTTTAATTAAATGTCCTTGGTAGTGCAACGACGGCACAGGTAACGGCCACTATGAGAATTTATTTAACGTAAGAATTTGCAGTTCTGAGGCTGAAAAAGAAAACAGTCTGTAAAAACAACTTTCCAGAGGAAGATTTCAAGCGATTCCTTCATAAGGCCCATATTTCTATTTCCTGAGACAAACCTACTGCAGTCATATGACTAAAGCTTACAACTGAATGAAAAAAAAAAAATATCTGCAGTCATACGTGTTAAGAGGTGAGGCGTATTTGTATAAGGCATTAATTTGTGGGAACATAATTAACACATAGGCAATCGAGTATGGGTTCCGTTTGACAAAGGGTTCAGCCTTGAGGTTTCAGACTCGCTGAAGCTTCCGGCACCTGTGGTAAGCCAGGAAAATAAAATAAAAACCCCAGCTCTGAAAGCATCACATAGCAACGTATCCAAACATGCGGCAAAGCGACCGAAAGCTCAGTGTGTTCAATTGTACTGGTTCTTCATACCGCAGTTCATCACGTTTTACTTCCCTTTGTTTTTGCTTCGTTCAATTGAACTTGTCTTTTCATTCTTTTCAGTGCAGTGCTGTGTTTCCAGCTTCTACTCTCCTGTCTCTTGTCAAGTATCATGCAGCGTTCCCTACATCAAAATGTACAATGACGTTGAGCAAACATCTACAAATGTGAAGCGGCGTTTACCCCTTACACGACACCGTTGAACAAGCAGTGCGTATAGAGGCAACACAGTACAGTGTCACTCCCGTATCTGTGTTCTGCAGACTGAGCCCCGATCAGCATGGAACCTTTGCAGCTTCCTCTGGTCCTGCGGCTAGTCACTGCTCAACTATCCTCCCTGCGGCCAGCATTTAAGGGATGTGTACAGAAGGGCATGCATCGGGGGGGGAAACCGCCTGATGAGAAGACCACGGTGGTGCCACCACAGTTGTGATCAGAAACGTATTACGTTTTGTAGTCCCAGTCCCAATAACGCTGCGTGCGGGTGTGTTACTATAGTGTACAGAAATAGAACCCGAACGATTACAACTCTCAACATAAACTGAAAATGTTGCTTCACAGAGTTCGTTGCCTGCTGAGCTTGTGAATGCCTATAATTCGACAGAAATCCTCCATGGCGAGGGAGCCGGCCAGACGCAGCGCCTTGTCCTTGCGTCTTTTTTCCTCGCCCTTGCTTTGCTTTCAGTTTTTGTCAGGGAACTTTTTGCATCTTTAGTTCAGGCAATGTCCGAAGTATGGCTGCTCTCTCTGAGTGATAGCTAACAATGATCTCGATGATAGAATATACTAGAACAATGCTTCCCATAAGTGGCTCAGTTGTCTAAAAGCTGTCGGCCTCTGGTTGACGTCAAAGCAGCGGTCTGTTGCCAGAATCTTTCTGCATGCCATTCCTTCGCACGTGCAAAAGTGATTTCGAACTCCTTCCTTCCTTTTCTTTTTTTCCCATTTCCCCATGTAGGGTATCAAACCTGGCATGGCCCGGTTAACCTCTCTGCATTTCCGTTTTTAAGCCCGAAATGCTTTCAGCTTCCGCTGTCGGCAACCTTGTGGTTACATATCGAGCCAAAACTGAGAGCCAAAATCCGAGCACCGAAACGGGAGCACCGGAACGAGGTTGAACGATACGAGTTCTCAGCTCTTTAGGCCTTTGTAAAGACCCGGCACGTGTCCCAGAAAGTCTTATCTGTATCTACAAAATTTGACCCTCTGGACCCCTGGAATCTGACCTCGTACGAATTTCACCCAAATAGGTGTCAAACCTAGAGCATGTCCAATCCAATGATTACCTCCAAATTTAGGTGGGTCACTTCAAAGTTTGGCACGTTTCTGCATGCTCCGCGCGTGGAAGCAATGAAGCCTAATGAAAAGGTATGTACGAAGCGTCGAACGGTCGCTTTGCAAGTTATTTGTACAGCAGAATATTACCCGTTCCTGCCGACAAAGCCATGATTATGCGACCACTAATGAAGGTGATAAGGCCGCCACGGAGCCCGTAACCATTTCATGATTACATGTATACTCCGGCTACGGGAGAGGCAGTAATTTAATTTTCCTCCTTTCTCTCGAAGGACCCAGCATTTGCTCGTGGAGGTCATACCTCAACGTCGTTGTTTCGCGATGCAGTTTAGGCGTCTCAGGTCTGAAATCTCTTTCGACGCCTTGAACATTATTGACTCTTTCTCGAGCGCCCCCATATCGACTTTGCTGTAAGTCTTACACTGCTGCCTGATACTTCACAATGCAGCAGCATCAGGCAGTGAACCTTTTAGGTAGATCTCAGCTAACCACCAGAAGCCACGTTTTTGCCCCTTACATTGCGTACCTGGAAGGGAACCCTTTCACAAATTAACACACCAGCAAGAGCCCAGACAATGACTGCAATGGCACGTAAAAAGCGCGCTCAACCAATAAGCCCGCGTGTAGGTCTGTACACGTGTGCGCGTCCCACTTCTGGAAGGGCCTTTCAAAGGCTTAGCGCGAGGCACACCGCATCCGTATTTTTTTTCTGGCGGTAGGCACGGGCTTAAGCCGTTATCGAAATTAACGTTCTCCGTGCATCTGTGTATTCAACTCGGATGCGTGTGTCCTCGATAGGTGGCTACCTCCTGCGAGCTACGAAGCATCCACGAAACAAAGGACAGGCGGCGACGTGCGCTCGTTATTTATTCTACCTCGTAATTTTGACGTCTACCTAATGTAGATGTACCGCTGCGGCTCCAACGCTTTTCCTAATTGCTGCGGCGTGACTGTGTGTGACAGAGTACTTTCTGCTGGGTTGGAAGATTAAAGGGGGGGGGGGGGGGGGGGGGGCAGCGCGTTGTCTCACACTGAACGCGTTTGCGTGCCCATTTGTTTATACATATCAGTGCAAGGGTCTATTATGAATATTTCCTCCCTCCGTTCAACAGACATGTAAGGCGTTTCCGTCAGTTTAGCCATAGTAGCTGTTGCACCTCTACGGAGAATACGCGAGGGGCCGTCGGTACTGTGGATAGTACGAACAGTTATATATTGTAAGAAAATATTACGGTTATAAGCGCGAGGCACTTAAAAGAATGCGGCAGCATGACATGCCGACAAAACTTGCATAGTATATATAGATTACGATTGGTGCATAGCGCTAAAAAGACAAGGACACAGCCATCACCATCACCAACTCGCCCACGCTTCCACTCTTGCATATATAGATTAATTTTAGAAAAAAAAAAAAAGTTGGAAAATACGCAGAGCTGTCCATTTTACGTCATGCTGAAATGCGATGCTAAATGTATAGAGGTTTGCAAAAGTCTTCACCTCTTTAATCACCTGACAGTGGGAACCAGCACTCGCGATAAAACTTCGGTTTCCCTTCCGCTCCCCGCCCACCCTATTATGTCGCGCAGTTGAGGGACTTTACTTATTGCCAAAGAAATTAATACTAATATGGAGCTACTTCCCATTAATTTACTTAGCATGAAACATCTATCGATATACCGGAGACATATAATTTATGTAAATTACTTAAACCCCAAATCTTTCATGCCCTGAACTTTAGGCTACAGAAGTAAGTGCGCGTCACAATGTGTACACCTGAAATATCGAACTTCCCGTAGGCGGCATATTCTAAACACTAATTTTCTAGGGAAAAAAAGTTCCCTTCCTGCGAATAAACCAGGTAAGATATTATTTATATCTCAGAGCCAATTCCGATCTCGATTTTGTTCTTGAAAGAAAGCCATATATTGTCAAGTGTGCCATTAGATGCCACGACGGCATACATCTCGAAAAGAGGCAACATAAATTATTGAACTCTCATAAGGAAAGAAAATTAGAGGATATTCTCTGCAAAAAGTGGCCGTGACCTCCACCTATACATGTATACGCGCGGAGTCCAAAAACACTGCCTTTGCAAGTTCGCGTGCTTGTGGCGCCCGTGTATCCTTAGAAACACTTCTTTTTTCGTGCACTCGTTTCCTCCTTTATGTAGGTCCGTTAATTATCCACCATTATAAAGCCGTTTTTTATATATCTATATCAAACAATCAAACCTCTTCCTTTACCCCCACTGCTCCAGTGATCGAAAAACGCTGCCGCCCTAAAAGATTTCAGCGTTGTTTCCGACCTTTATTTGTGCTTCCTTTCACTTCGGGACAATTATTTCTGTCAGTAGAACGGGGGAAAAAAAAAAAAAGAGGACTGCTTAAGTAGCGGAGGAAATGCGGTGCACAACATCCTCCCTAAGCCGGGTTTGTGTAAATTGTGAGGAAGGACGCTTGCACTTCCCTTCTCTGACTGCGATGCAGGAGCGCGCGCCGCTGCAATTAATCGCATGAACGAAATAATAACGCCTAGCTCGGAGTCCCAGCTGCCTGAGCCAGCCAAGTAGGCTGTGCGCGCATGTATGTCCTCTGCGCTGGACCGTACGCTTCGGCGACCAGCGGACGGAGGTGGCCGTTTAGCACGTTCATTAGGAAACGCCCCGAGGCGGGTGGACGTGCGTACAGGCGTGTGGCGATGTAAAGGACGTTCCTGCATGCTCTCGTAAACGTTGTGCCGAGGAAGAAACAAGGAGGACTGGCAAACAAAGAAAACGCCGAGCGTCTGTCTGTCGCGCGGGCTTCCGCGTTTTCGCGCCCGCAGCCGGATACTAACGAGGGCTTTAGTACCATTAGTCTAACAAACGCTTCTGGGCATTAGGTGGGCGGATGAAGCAGGTCAGACGTGGGATTGGCTCTGACTGCGCGGAACCTAATCCAATCAAACCGGATCGAACAAAGGGAAAGTTTCGTCGTTCTCAGACACCGTTTTGGTGGTGCCGAACGAAAGCCGGAGCCGGCGACCAGCGAGCGTGAACAACGCGGGCAAGCTAAGAGGAACGTTAGTGAGTGTCTATATGCACGCAAACCGCTTCTGCCTGCCTTCTTCCTTCTCTGTCTTCGTATTTTGCTGGTTTCGTATGCGTTACCCATTTCCAGGGTGCGATGCTACCTGAAGAACACCGCATTAATCGTAGAAGGTGAGCACACCGAAATACAAAGGTTTATCCATATTCCCGTGCACTGATGTTGCCTCTATATTATATATACAACAGCGCTCTGGTGCAGTGCGCTACAGTATACCACGGAAACGTAGCACTATAATAGCGTTGGTACGCTAGCGTGTTTCGCTTATAAACATTTATAAGAGAGCCCAGCCATATAGTCGTGGGATAGAGGAGCAGCCCGCGTTGGGGCTCTTTATTTGATGCAAGTAGAAGAAGCACATTTCTCAGTGCGCGAATGTGGCGAGACACAGCGGGTGATGCTGTGCCTTGCGCTTTATGATGATGCGACGACGGCTGCATAATCTTTGCTCCAACAGGCTCAGCGCTATATTCTCACTTTCTATTAACGGATGACCAGTGGCAGGCCTTTCACTTCACTGTGAGCCTTGGTGCTTTGCGAAGGCCGGACACGCATTCTCCTTGATCTAGATTGCGAGCTCTTCAATGCAGGGTTCCAGCAGTTTCACGCAATTTCACACAATGTCATTGATCTCAACGGCATATAGATGAAGAAATTGTTAGCTCATCTTGAAAAATTCGGCACACAAAGAACTGATCGGAACGCGAACAGAATGACCACAGGAGTAGTACAAACACGCAAAAGAAGTTCTGTGTCAGTGAACTTTGCATTCTCCGTCGTGGCGCTCGCGTGCGTCCTATATATTCATGTGCGTGTCGTTTCCTGCTGCGCCAGTCGTCGCAGAGAAAGCAGACTCGTTCCTTGTCCGCTGTCCGCTCCAACACGCGCTGCCAACTAGTGCGCTTTTATTTCAGAAGAGCAATGCTCTGTGATAATACGACTAGATAATACGACTAGAACAGACTGTACGAGAGGTTCGCTTTAGAGTGTAATCGTCTCTGCATGGAAGTAGAGACCTCCTATCTCTACTTCTGTGATGCGGGGATCGAAGTTCGTGTTCATGTAAAGATGCGGCTGCATGGTTCATGCATGACATGCCTGCAGACATACAGAAGCTTTGTTCTTAACTAAAAATCGATAAATCTATCTTACTAATTCACTGTCCTCAGTGCAAATTTGCTTCATCGAAAATAATAAACAGCTATGTGTGATTAAACAATTAGTTATGCGCTCGGGGAAGTCTAAGCGGAGCGGGAGGTATGGCCTGTGTGCATGGAGTTCTGGCTCACGTGGGGTGGCACATAACGCGGGACGCCTGTGTAGGATAGCCCTCTCCTACTTCCGGTCACGCTCGAATGCCCGGCAAACTTTTGACTAGTACTGAGACGAGGAAAAGCTCGCCTTGCACAGGATCCATCAACAACTACCGCTGCAATAGTGCTGAAAAGTACCAGCGCGAGCATTGAGCCCCAAGCTTGTCGCAGGCGCAGCTTGTCATCCTCCTTTGAAGTGAGGGCTTCATGCAGACCCTTCAAGTTTTATTATGACTACTTTAAACCCGATGCTTATTAATCTACATGACCGAAGGCTAAGACAAAGTGATTGATTTCGACTTCGCCCTTGCCTGATCTACTTTTATTTAGAAATACTGCTATCCCGTCACTTTGGCGGCATTGCAAATTTCGGTAGAGAAATGTTTCAGATAAAACAGAACAATAGCTATTAAAAAGCCCATGATTACACAATTCTCCCGCAAAGTGATTTCCAGACAGTTGACGTAACGTACAATCTAAATTGAATTGCAAAAAGTAAGAATAAGAAGTTAAGGCAATCTAAAAACACCATAAGCGGCAACGTGTTAAGTAGCTTCGTACGGCGAGTGACACGTGGCGAAGAAGTAGCGAAAGATATTAGGGCGTCAAAATAAATTAGTTTGATGATCTTGTGAAGAAGAAAAATGCGTTGACACATGCATCTGTGTTGAAGTGAGTCGAGTGATAAGGTGCCGAGTGATAATGAGGGGGAGTGGTGACGGTCATGTATCCCTGATATATAAACCTTATCCCTTTTCTGGACATTTTCAACTCAGCGATACCGCTACCAAAGAGCGGTGATCAGGCTGTCGAAGAACATTCAAGCACATGTCTTGCTAAATATCTGCACGCTGAGAGCTTGCAGTTTTAGTTGCACCTTTTAACGTCCGCTTTAAGGATCCCAGTTACCCAAGTACATTAGAGCACGCTATATCTACATGTTTAGTACACTTCAGTTCAGAACGGAAAGTCACACGTAGATATTTGGGACTATTTAACGTGTTCTGGTGGACATGTGTTTTTGGCATATGGAAAACAGAAAAGGTTTTTCTCTTTAATACAAGTCATTGATACCGTTCTGCTAAAATGTATCTTCATTTTCCAAGTATTGCACTAGTCACAGAATGAAGAAAACACTGTTAAATGTTTGCAGGTCACGTGTATTACTATTTGAACATAGTACGTAGCGATCTGCACACAAACGGAGTTTACTATTATGTTATTAATAATTTTAACGACGTCATTAATATAAATGAGAACTAAAAGTGGCCCTAAAACTGATTCCTTCGGAACGCCAGATGTTATAGATTACTGAGAATGACTGACTGTGACAAACTGCTATCTTAACCGTAAGCAGTCCTTAGTCAGAGGAAGCCTGATGTGTTTGAAAATAAAACAACAACAAAAACCGATGCATGTTACTTCATTATTGTGTTTACTTATAGAGCTGTGTTTGAGGGACTTGGAGCCTCGAGGGGTCGGGGACACGATGCTGCGCGCTTGAGGAATGCCACCAGACCGACGGAAGCTCTGCGTAAGCCGAAATGCTGGATACCGCGAGAGCGCATGGAAACCTCGCCCAGGCCTGGTTGCGGAAACCAGCATTCATTCCGGGATGGAAACGCGATGTGGAAAAGGAAGGCGCCAACGTAGCTGGCGACACACAACACAAGTTATTCATGCTCGCCTTTTTTTTTTTTTCGCACCTTTGTTATTCCTTTCATTATTTTCATTTTTACGCTCCATCCAGATCGTGTGCACAAACGGAAAGGGAAACGCCTTATGCCGTTTCTATTCGAGAGAGCCTGCATCTATGAGTCTTTATTATTTTAATTTCCTGAACGATACAAAGGAACTTAGAAGCGCCAGAGTTCGCCTTTTGTCGAAACCGCGTTATATACAATACGAAAAACGTCGCCCGTTATGTTTGAAGCCTTGTGACGCCGGAGGAGTCGGAAGGGGAGCTCAGCATTGAGCACAAAAGCAGGGAAAATGAGAAGCAACGCAGGAAAAAAAAAGGAGGAGGAGGGAAAAGTGAAAAATGCAAGAACTGCAATACGCAAGGCGAGAAATGATACAAAGTGAAGAAAGAAAAAAAAAAAGCCGCTGAAGCGCTAAGCGCGTCTATCAAGATTGCCGACACTCTCTCGCCCTCTACCTGCATACGGGCGGTTGCGGGAAAACTCGTGATTCGAGAAAATGAGCGTGGTTGCGGAGCCATGCATCAAGAGCTCCCTGCGGCACTTACATACGAGCATATATATATATACAGATGTATACGCATAGGGTTCAGCAACATACTCTATAGGCACGTATATATTCGTGTAAGCGAGACTCGCGCTCTCACGGACGGGCTCGCGCACTGCGGCGGGCAGGCGGGCGGGCAAGCGCACGTCTATAGTAGGTGCCCACAAGGAACTAGGCTAGCGGGCCAGACTGAGCCATACTGTTCTCACACCCGGCCGCGTATTCCCGCTATGGGCATATGCGTGTTGGAAGACGAAACAAGGATGCGAGGAACAAGAAATGCGTGGAAACAACGAGAAAGGGTTTGGGAAAAGCAAGCAAAAAAGAAGTGCAGACGCTGAAGTAAAAGCTCCGTGGCGTTTCCCTTACGGGGAGTCGCGCTGGATTGAGAGTGCTACATAATAAGGTGCTGCATGTTGGTCCCTCGAGGGTACCTGTGACATATGCATTGATCGTAGATGTAAACGTTTTTGGACTTAACCGCCGCTCACTAGTTCACAACAGTAACCTTTAGCAATTTTTTTTTTGAAAGTGAAAGTGAAAGTTTATTAGATTGTACATATTTACAAAATGCATATCAATACAGACGAGGGTCCCATAGTCATAAGACTGCACCGGGACCCTCGGGACTTATTTATGAGGGCGGCCCGGGCACATCTCGCTTACTGTGTGAAGCAAAGACGCTTCAGTAAAAAAAAAAAAAAAAAAAGAACACATAATTATCTAATAATATTGTTATGGACGATCAAGGAAGAAGAAGCGGACAGTGGCGCGGATAGGAGCGCTCGCGCTAGGCCCGGCAACGTTTCATTAAACGTCAACTCCCTGTCATCGAACATCTTGTCTATGTCCTCTGTTCTCCTGTTTTCATCTGTTTGTCGCTTCGTAACAATATCATTTCTCATTTGGTGGTCATGCTAACATTATAGTTACAAGTTACAACTTATCGGCATATTAATACAACTGTACAGGGCAAAAAAAAAATGAAACTCCTTGCTCTTTGCTGTTATTTTAGGTGATTATGTGGCCGATATTATTACATTTTTAACGCTTAATGTTTAGAAACAATACGGACCGAGATCGACCGCCTGTTTTGCACGCCGACGAACGCAAGAGCGAATTCATATGTGGAATGTTTACAAATATTATATAATTTAGTTTTAATTTGAGCTGAATGCTGCATTTCTATTAAACATGCATCTACGTCTCGAAATGTACGTCTCGAATAGGTACCGAGAATACATGCCGCTTAATAGGTTTGTAAATACCGTTCATATAGAATGATTTACCATTAGAATAACATGAGGTAATATAGGGAGGTATTTACGACCCAGGCAAACTATAGCATCAGCTGTTGATAACAATACTTGCTACTACTGCAGCCCTATCTTCTGAATTACGCATAAAGCCAGCCATTGTTTCTCTCCTTTTCTGTTTCAAACATCCTGCACGTTCCCGAGATTCTAGAAGCGGAAGCCCTGTCACATATTTCTTGCGCGTGCTCTTTCGTTCGTGCTTATTCTCCGTGTCCCACGTCCGAAAAGGAGACAAAGCTGGCTTGGCGTTCTCCATTTTGCTGATATGGCCCGCCTTTCCTGCGTCATTTCGAATAACAACGCTCGTGATGGATCGTACGGACCTCCTGGTATGCTTGGGCACCACCATCTTTGAGTAGAAGCTCGCTCGTTCGTCTCCCCGTTCGGGGCGTTCCGAACCTTTTCCATACAACGCTTCCAAAAGCATAGCAGCCACACCAAGATTCATAACAAAAAAGAGAGTAGAGCTGAAGTCCGCTTTCGGCGGCTCCTCTGTAGGCCATACGGCACAGTGGTGCAGCACGCTTGACGACTATGCGTGCCATCCAGGTGGCGTTCCGGTTGGAGTACTCACCATATTTATGCACACCGTCTTCGCAGCTCGCTAGCGGCTGCGTATACAGCTGCCGAGCACTTGAGTAAGTGCTTCGCCTCGCCCAGGCACAAATAGAAACAAAACAAAAAAAAAAAAAACAAAAGGAAGAAACAATCCTCCAGGGACGACATGCAGGAGGAGGCTTTGAGGGCGCCGGCACCGTTCATTCCGACGGTCAACTGACCAGAACAGGAGGCGGCGGGCCTTCCTGCGCCTTCTTAGAAGCGCGGGAAAAGAAAAAGAGGATGAATTCTTGTTCCTCTTCTTTTTTTTCCTCCAAACTTTTTAAAGGTCATTCGCGAGCCAGAAGCGGCAGTACGAAAGTGCGCCAAGCCGGCATCGCCGAAAACAAAAGGTACAGTAAGACTGCAGCGCCCGTGCTGACCGTTCGAAAGTCAAGTGCGCATTCTTTTCTATTTGGCCACATTTTTTGTTTTGCTTCCTCGACTAGAGACAGAGGGAGATAAAATCAGCGATGCCTGACGACGCGAAAGGGTAGAAATAACTGTGTGAAGCGTTTCTTTACCTTCTGGTGGAGGACCACCTGGGTGGGCGGGGGGCTTGCAGAGTTTGCTGGATGCAAAGTGGATTCTAGAAACGGCAGGGAAACTTTCATTTGTAAATATATATAAATCATAGAAATCGCCGCCGCGGTGCACATACAAGCTGCATTGCTGCAATTAGAGTGTTTCTGGGGGCAATAAATAGAAGTGCGTTGAATGCGACATTGGATGGTCTGATATGAACGCTCACCGATTAAAACGTGATCCGTTTCTACAACAGTCAGTAGTGAAACCTATCTACCTGGATACCACATCTTTGTACCGAACTCTTTAACACATAATGGCCGAAACATATGAAGCGGTTAAGGCTTTACCCAGCTCTAAACAAAACAAAAGTACATGCTATTATGTAGGTTCACACTACTGCTTTTACCACGCCCTAAACCATCGCGTCCCTGTTCTTTCCCCTTTAGCCGGTGCACAGCTACAAGCCAGAATATCGTTGCTCAAGGCCGCATCTTTATCTAAGTAAACTTCTCGCTTTCTCGCGCTGCTGTCGAGGGCGAAGCATAGCTGGCGTCAGAATATGCAAAGTGATTGAGCAAATGTGAACCATCCATCTCTATCTGGGCTGAAACAACTTTTGAAAGATGTCAACTATGATTTGCAGGTAAATGGACAAAATTTGTGTTAATGAACACCGTTTCATGCAGGTTATCTGTACAAAAGGATACTGAAAGTTTCTTATGATTTGTAGTTCTCACCTCTTTAACATTGATTAGTGTATATCATAAGTGTAAAGAAAAATGGTCATGATTGTGCAAAGACATAGACACGCTAGGCGCAAACGAGCTATATATATATATATATATATATATATATATATATATATATATATAT
>JAJIZL010020983.1:122311-133903 GCA_023969395.1 Amblyomma maculatum
CGCTACCAAGTGAAGGCCGGGTCGACGTAGCCCCAGCGTCACGACAAAGGAATATTACACAAATAAAGTTAAATATCTTTAATCTTCCTAACATACAATGTAGTTTGTACAATTTAACCAACACCATTCGCCCATGTTGGTCGATTCGCTCTGGCTCCATATGCATAGGAATAGTATCCCGGCAAGCTTAGTTGGTTGAGCGTCTGCCCCGGTGAGGCGGAGGTCCGGGGTATCTCACCTTGAGCCAGAAGAAATTTCAGCTACAAAGCTTCCTTGGAAATCAATATATTATTACTCTGCAATCGCATGATGCCACTTGGGAGGTATAGTAATGAGTAATTACTCCTTCATTGCAATGTATAGGGACGTAACTGTGGTGTAAGCCTGGCCCGTACCTTGCAAAAAATGAACGTCACTTTGATGACTTTATACTAAAGCAAGACTGTTGCATCATCGCAACAAGTTTCTTCACAGTTGTGAAGCAAAGGACTTTTCGCTACAGGAAGGGACATTTATTGAGATCGCTTTAAAGATTTCCCGAAAAGTGCCGAGTCGCTCATGACTTTTTCTTGATGGATGTCCTACTTAGTCGTCCTTCTTTTTCGCGCAGTCTGAATTCACTGTAAACAACACACCATCAGCTCATCTCCGCAGTTTCATTGGTCTGGTTGACTCTTCAAAACACCCTACCCTGCATCGCACTCACGTCGAGCAAGACGCCGCAAATGGTGTTTCGACTCGCTGCTTATAATCGTTTGTCTGAGAAAAGGGCGACTGCGATATGAAAAACGTCTGCTTCAGATAACACGGCGCAAACAATGATAGAAAGGCAAAAATGGTCGAATTCGACCATTTTTGACGCGTACGACATTCTCTTGCGCATGTAGAATTATACATATTCTGCATAAGATGCTTTAGTAGACACCGGTATACGCGCAATACGCGAGGATGTTGGTGTGCACCCGACGCGCACTATAAGTACTGACGATATTTTCCGGGCAAGCGACAAATATGGACTTACCTTCACAGTGCGGATGCAAATCGGGATACTTATATCACACCCACACAACAAAAGATGCGGGCACCCAATGATACGTTCGTAGGCATCTGTCGGCAGATTATATAGGGCAAAGTTGTCGGCAGGCATTTTTTTTCTTTCCCGTGTGGTCGGGCGATAGGTAACACGATCACGAGAAACGGGTAGCTTGAGCGAAACAAGAGATGAGTTGAAAACCTTTCCCCTATCGTTTCTCTTTCTATTTTATCGAGGAAAAATATTGTTGTACGGTGTGCGAGAGAAAAAGAGTGACATGAAGAGAGTGAAGGAAAGGAAGGAAAAGCTCTCGTGGACGAAAAAAACAGGGCTGCTACATAATCACGAAACCGAGACACGATCGGACGTCTTCGAGGCGAGCACGGACCGAAAGTGTCTTACAGTTCGCGGATGAGGGGCGGGAAGTCCGCCTGTTAGGCAACATCCGCGAACAACCACGTTCTCTCTCGCACGCCCAAGAAAAGGCGGGCCGACTCAATCACGCTCTATATCGATCAGCGGGACGCCATCCGCATGGCGGACACGTACACGTGGTCGAAGAGGAAAGGCGTACCTGTATGTGCACGGTCACGCTGCTCCACTGCAACGATCCGCCGGGATCGAAAACGCCACGGCATTTTAAAAATAAAGTCCATAATCGGTGCACTACAGCAGGGGATAAGAAATCGAGGGAGCTGGTAAAATATAGAGAGCTGAAATATATGTCCAGGGCCTTGCTTGTAAAAATGGCGGTGCGCTCTTACAAGTGCGTACTGGGCGTGGTGGAATGACGGGAACGTTTTTCGAAAGCATTCTCAACATTCTACTTACATTTGTATTTTTGTATCTTCGGGGCTGCCGTAATTGTTCGACTACAAGGCTCAATAGGAAGCCTTAGGGACTGAAGACGTGAATCAGAGAGAGTCAGAGGATGAATTCGTGGAGGCGTGAAAAAACCTTTGTAGATCTTTAACCTTCTCAGAGCATTCAGATACCTATGAGCTGGCCCTACGCCATTAAGGAGGAGAGCTTCCTTTCCTCGCTTAGGATTCGCCATTAGTTTACCTTTGGCTGTTTGCTTATTTTGATTGGTCACCACGCGGAAGCCGGATAATCTTGGTCAAACTTAATTATTATCTAGAAAGAAATACAAAACAACCTGTGAGCCTTGTGGCTGGTATTTTTTATTCCTATTCTGAGCTTCGAAACATATGCGACATGGAGCATTAAACCAAACTTGGTAAATACTTGGGGAAAGCAGATCTTTCATTATCTTTTGTTAGGGACCGAAACACATGCTGTGCAGCAGTTGTTTTGCTGATAGTGTCGCTTTGACGGTAACGATAACATTGACCAGAGGCGAAAACTTTGTAACCAAGTTACTCTAGGCAGCCTGCCGATATGCTAAGGAAGACGTCTCAATCAATACGAAAGTGGCGTCTAATTCTAACTCTTATGGTGAGTAAAGGGTACTGAAATACTTCGAAAAGATGCTGTTCTCGGCGCCACTCAAATTGGCTGTACTCTGCAAAAAAAAAAAAAAAAAAACAATCCGTGCACTAACCAAGAGAAAGAATTACGCAAAATTGACCATGAAAGACGATTTGTCAGTTGTGATGAGGGCGTTGTTTACCGCATACAGTTGTTTTGTGGCCAAGAGTATATTGGGCAGACAGGCATATGAGTAAACACTAGATTAAAAGAACATAACTACAATGTTAATGAGAGCAAGCAGGGACACCTAAGCCTGCACTGTCGCCAATGCGAGTCCCAGCCTGGTCATCAGGGCCGTTCAAAGCCATGCGTGCCATTGCTTCAACAGAGTTGGGTTATCAGCCGCCACAAGGACAAACAGGTTAGAGAGATAATCGAGGCTATCAATATTGCACGTGTAGGCAACAGGTGTGTGAGCGTGGCATCACTGGCACTATCAGAAAAAGAGCTCTCCTATCTTTATCGATTGCAACCAGCGACGAGCTGAGTTGTAACAGTGCGTTTGCTTGTCTTCTTTTCTTGTTAGCTGTTCCTCTGTCCATATATACGTGCCAATGGCAAGCAATAAACAGTTCACAGTCAGCGCTCGTCTCGTCTGTGTGTTCCTTCTTTGTACTTCGTATTACGCGCTGTTTTACCATCATGAACCACCAACTCGCCCAACAAGCATCACTTTTTACTTCGAAAAGGCTCACCTTACTATACTGAGAGTATATTTAAAGCATGAGGAAGGCCGGTCTGGACGAGCCTTCAGCTGGAGTGAAGATTGCTGGAAAACGTATCAACAACCTCAGATATGCGGACGATACCACTTTAATGACAGAAAGTGAAGTGGAACTCAAGAGACTTCTGATGTGGGTACAAGAAGAGAGTGAGAAGTTTGGCCTTAAACTGAACATTAAAAAGAGAAAGATCATGGTGTCTTGCCCCATCAAGTCCTGGAGCATCAAGGGACAAGAAGTGGAAGCTGTGACAGATTTCCTCTTCTTGGGCTCCAGATTACCCCGGAAGGAGACTGCAGCCATGAAATTAGGAGACGCCTGTTTCTGGGAAAGAGAGCCATGGCTAGCCTTGACCGCCTAGTAAAGAGCAGAGACATTACACTGCCAACCAAGATCCATATAACTCGTGCTTTGATCTTTCCAGTTGTGATGTATGGATGCGAGAGTTGGACTGTGAAGAAGGCTGACCGCCGAAGAATTGACGCGTTTGAATTGTGGTGCTGGCGGAGACTCTTGAGAGTTCCTTGGACGGCCAGAAGATCAAATCAGTCGATATTGTCGACCATAAACCCTGACTGCTCACTGGCGGGTCAAATTCTAAAGTTAAAGCTCAGCTACTTTGGTCATCTGATGAGAATAGAGGAGTCGCTGGAGAAAGATGTGATGTTGGGAAAAGTTGAGGGTCACCGTAGAAAGGGTAGGCAGCGAACGCGATGGTTAGATAGCATCCTCGAGGCGCTGCAGATGATGTTATGTGATGTTAGAAAGATAGTGAGAGACCGGAAAGCGTGGCGTGATATGGTCCATAGGGTCACGAAGAGTCGGACACGACTGAACGACTGAACTGAACTGAACTTTCATAACGTTGCCACTCGCCTTTATTTACGTGCACAACGCAACCATTCTGCTGGGATTCAATGAGGGACTTGACCTTGACCACGTTACCGTAAAACACGCGTGGAAGCAATGTCGCTCCGTTTGCCAACGTCCTTTCAGAATTATGAAGGAAAAAAAGAATTGCAGTCAGGTATCTAGCCTCCAGAGTAGCACACTTGTGCGACATTATCCGCTTGTGCACACAGTTCCATCTACCAAAGATTTGGCCTCCGCGAAATGTGACAGGATGTCAGCGCGGTGCAAGGTCACCTCAAACCTGTGTTATAAATAATAGAGCACTATCTGAGCATGAAATAAGCTGAAAACTGAAGCAAGAACCAAAAAAAATATGACTGATGATGTTTTACTTAAATGCTAGAACAAAAAGCCTTGAAATAGGAGGCAGCTCGTGTCGTGCGCGACTGTCAGGAGGCAGTAAGGAAAACGTGTGGCTAACAACAGTGTTTACGCTCCGAGCATTAAGAGTAATGGTAGGAACAAGAACACTGATTTCACCGCACTCTTTATTGGTTGGACAGGAGGATTTCCCAAGCTGGCAAATGGCAAATGTACAGTTTGACAGGAGTTCTTCGTCGTCGAATGGGCGAGTTAGAAAGTGAAGTAGCTAAAGTGCGTGTCTAAAAAAAGGCACGTGGATCAGCTGTCACTGATGTGAGTTTCGCGCGAAAAACAAGCAGAACAAAAACTACAGTCCCAAAAAGCACTTCTAGTGTACCGACACGAGAGGTCATTTCTTGTTCTGTCAAATTCGGCTGAAGAAAACAGGCCGATTTTGGTGACGCCCAAGGCATAAAAACTGATCTCGAACGCACTCTCCGCTAATGCGCTTGAGAGTGCAGAAGAAGGATTGAAGAATCACTACGCGTTCGTATCCACTCGTCCATCTCGATTTCATCGAAGCTGATAGCCTAGGGAGTACCGTAGTACAATAGTTCCATCCTCCGCGTCAATGTCCAGAAATTGAACTAAGCATGGACGGCGTTTTCTAAGCTGCAAAGTTGTCCGTGCTCTACAGGTGACAGTTGTGACCCCGCAGAGCTCGCACGTCCCATCACGACACCACTGTCGGCCGGCGCTTCGCGGGCCTTTTCTCTTTTGCGCTCAGACACCTTCCTGGTCGTGCTCATCGCTCAGCGAGCAAGACCTACTTTCAGAACGAAAGCATTGCCCACTGCCTACCTCCATCTCTCGCCCACACCTTTATTGCCGCCGCATACAGCGGCTTTCCTCGGCGCCTCCCTCCCCCCTCGACAGAAGTGCGAGAATATAAAGTGCGGCCGGACAAGGGGAGGACAGCGAGCTGACTGCCTGATGGCGCGAGCGCGAGCTACGCCTTCCTGTTGCTGCTGTTGGCGGCAGCACCGGTTGTACGCTACATTGCGGCCGTGAGGGACGATGGGCACCGGCTACTGTCCACGTTTCCGCGGCGTCGCTTTTGACTCGATGCGGGGACGCCGGCTGAAATAGGAGCATCGTGAAAAGCCCGGTTGTATTTCTTCTTGCTGTCCCTCGAATGGCGTGTGGTGAAGGGGAGGCCGCATCGGCACCGCAGGCTGCGCTCGTGTACACAGCACGATGGACGGCTTGTTTGCACGCCGTCGCTGATATGTCTGTCCGGCTGGAACGGGGTGAAAAGGGGTGATCGGCAGTATGCTCGGGGCTGGGTTCGTTTTGCAGCGGCGGCTGTTAACGGGACTTTCTTTATATATGGCGCCATAATACGTCGTAACTGAGAGCTCTCATATTCATACCTAGGCGCGGGCGCTATCGATCAGGAATATTTGGTCATTTTATCCCCCCCCCCCCCCCCCCCCCTTGGAGGCAATTATTACGTGTGAAAGTGCGATCGCATCCGCTCCCCATAGAGTCCCCCACAGACACCCGTAATGTAACGCGCTCCTATAGGCACTTTTGCATGTGTTGGTTCTCGATTCGACTACCGACCGAGTTGCGACCAGTAATTCTGCACTAGATCTCGCGCAGATTTGAACTGAATCGGTTTCACACATGCGTGATAATACTGAGGCAAAGAGTTTTTGTCCCACAAACCGCAGTATCAAAGAGTGTGACAGTGACGCAACGGTGGGAAAAAATACCTCCACAGGCTCCTCGTGCCATCGTATAAAGCGCGAACCGCATGAGGCGACAATTCGCGGCGACACGCCGCACGACGGCGTCGCGCGCGGGTGTATTGAGGGCCGCCAAATCATTGCCGCTCGTCGCTGTCGCTCAGGTTCTGGATTTTTAGAAAATTTCGCGTGTCGCCCGGAAGCAGGTCGCGAGGCAGCACATCGCAGAAGGATTTGAGGTACTCAATTTCCGTTCTGGCTTTTTTATTTTTTGTTTTGCTAGTGAAGTTTGTTTTCCTTGCCCGGTTTGGGTGAACAACCTGCAGACGTTCACTTCGTCTGATCCGTGCATATGTATGCGCATCGAGACATTTCAGTAAAAGCTTGGTAGGGTAGTAAAGGAGGAAAAAATGCTAGTGTGGTTAGATATCGTTAATTTTCGGAAGGAGTAGGAGAAAGTCACTGCTTGCAATGCAAGTCTGCATCGCGGTATAGTAGCGCGCCGCTGTGCTGTGACCCTTTTGTTTTATGCGTTGCAAGAAATTTCATCAGTGTTTTAGTGTTAGAAACGGGATATAGCGTTTTCTATTCCCCTTTACCGAACGACAAGGCGGCGGTAACAAAGTCACACTGAAAACGCGCCTATTTGACGCCGAGTCGCGTCGCTCAGTGCGGTGTGCACCAGCGGCAACGACAGGCGTTGGCGTCGCCGTCGCGCGGCGCATCGCCGGGAATTGTCTCATGCGATTACCGCTTAAAACCCCACCTACTGAAATTTGGCGGGCGGACTGGGCCAGAACTCGGATATTTTCTGACTGTCGCGACGTCTATCGGTAGTAAATAATACTCTAGAAATTACCAACTTCGAGATAATTAATAAAAACGTTGATTCCTTGTAAAAAGATTGGTGAAAGAAATGCATTAACTAAAACGAATAGTAATACACTTCAACAAAAATTACAAGTTAAAATGTAAACAGTTTTACAAGTACAGCATCCTGTGGCACCTTTCAGTTGTGAGGCAAGTGTAGGATTTTATGACACAGAGTTGATTACCAGAAGTTGATGGTAATGGTTCAAGCTTCCAATGCGAGGCAAAATTTTAAAGTGTTTCCCGCGCTCGCAGTGAGTTATGCAAACTGCCATCCAAATTTAGCAGAGTATACTCTGGGGCCAGTTGGTCAGACACTAGCTCAACAAAAATCTGAGCTAATGCTATAGAAAACCAGTCTTGCGTTTTTTTTTTAAAGTCATTGTGAGCTAATTGAATAGTGCAAGATATTTTTTGTGAATATATTGATAAAAATGGTCTAAGTTTTCGAGATGTAACGAAATTTTGCTTCGAAGTTTCTCCTGCGCTCTAATAAATAAATAAATAAATAAATAAATAATAATAATAATGATAATAATAATAATAATAATAATAATAATAATAATAATAATAATAATAATAATAATAATAATAATAATAATAAATTCAGACTGCTATAGCAAATCTGGCGGAGCGCGTTCCTGAAAATTAATAGCAAAAATATAATTCTACAAAGGGAAGATGTTGGGATATATTGTTATTGTGTAGCTTTAGAATATGTTAAAAAACTGCGCTCAGAAACTCCTAGAGAATGGGAAAGATTTCAAGGTATGAGCGCTTCTTAATTCATGACGACGAACGGAGGCAGTTTTTATAGCTGGTCTTCCATCTGATTACGTTCGCGAAGTAATCGCAAGTATGCAGAAATTCGTTGTTGATGTCACCACAAAGTTTTTCATCTCCGCAACACGTCGTTTCTGGCAGTTTGTCCGTATATATTGTCTATGAAGAGGTTGGTTGGTTGGTTCACAGGAAGGGAAAGGCGCAGTATCTGTCACACTTGCTCTGTGGACTCCTGAACCGCGCCGTAAGGCAAGGGAGGAAGGTGGGAGTGAAGGTGGGAAGAGAGAAAGGGGAGCCGTAGTGGAGGCTACGGAGGAATTTCGACCACCTGGGGATCTTTAACGTGCGCTGACATCGCACCGCACACGGACGCTACTTCGTTTCGCCTCCATCGAAACGCAGCCGCCGAGGTGGGTTCGAACCCGGGAGCTCCGGCACAGTAGCCGGGCGTCTTACCACTGCGCCACCCCGGCGGGGCTCTATGAAGAGGTTGGTTGGTTCATAGGAAGGGAAAGGCGCAGTATCTGTCACACTTGCTCTGTGGACACCTGAACCGCGCCGTAAGGGAAGGGATGAAGGTGGGAGTGAAAGTGGATAGAGAGAAAGGGGGGCCGTAGTGGAGGGCTACGGAGTAATTTCGACCACCTGGGGATCTTTAACGTGCGCTGACATCGCACAGCACACGGACGCCACTTCGTTTCGCCTCCATCGAAACGCAGCCGCCGAGGCCGGGATTCGATCCCGGGAACTCCGGCACAGTGGTCGGGCGTCTTACCACTGCACCACCCCGGCGGGGCCTCTATGAAGAGGCAATTTCAAATTTTAACAATGTGAAGTTCTCACTCATGTGGTCCCACTTGGCTCGGGAAAGCTGACCTCGACACAGCGCTGCTACCGATAATGCGGTTCCATGGGGCTCTGTAGGCGTCATCTCGACAATGCGCCATTACCGCAATCTCTGGCGCGCCGTCGGGCTCGGGAGGGGTAACCCTGTCATTGCGCCGTTGGTGTTCATGTAGTCAGGTCGGACATGGGAAGTGCATGCCGGTACCATTATTATCACCGAATGTATCGCTGAAATGCAAAAAAAAAAAAAAACTACTTCGTACGTCTGTTGTTGCTTTTAACGCGATAGCGACACGCGATAGGGTTAAAATCCTTGTTCTGGAGATAAACTGGCTTTGTCGGCGTTGTGAGGGGAAAAACACATGTATAACTTTCCACTTTCCCTCCCTTCCCTTACGGCGTGGTTCAGGTGTTTACAGAAAAAAGTGTGACATATACTGCACCTGTCCTTTCTTCTGTACAAATTAATTCTGGCAGGCGGTAGCTGTCGGCTATTACCGCGGGCTCTGGTTGGTTGGCGGATTTTTTGACGTCACGAGACCACCTGACATGGCAAGCCTTACAAAACAGGAATTCTGATTTCAGATTGGAGTGTGAGATAGGATTCGAACCTTCAGGGACTCTTGGACTAGGTGTGAGACACGCAACTCTTAGGCCAATCAGGCACGTTCAAGTAAAGCGAGGCCTTGCAGTTAGCTAAGTCGGGTGGCCGTTCACATGATGTATCTTACGACTGCACGCTAATGAGTGTGTGCGAGATAACAGAGGCACTTAATAATAGATCAGAGATTAAACGAGTAGCAAAGTGTGCGTGCGCGAACCAGGATCTGCATTGGACTCGCAGCCAGGAAGGAATAACGCTACCACGTCATCCTTAAAGACGGATGACGTCATGCGACTTTTTAAAGGAGTTGTCGGCATGCTTCCACCAGACCGTTACCCGTAGAACAGTGATCCGCTTATTGGATAGAGACAGGGCTCACATAGCAAGTACGCCCCAGGAAATAATTAATATGAAGCCAAAAATACAAGTGTGCAGAGTCCTACATTAGGAGGATTATATCGTATGCACGGAAGTAGGCAGTTAATCTTAGCTATTTGCGTGCTTATTTCTACGTTTGTACAATGAATAATAAAGTGAAGAAGAAAAAAAAAACGATAGATATTGTGAGGATGCTATTACAGCTTTTATGCTATTGCGTGTTTGACGACGCATAAAAGTAATGGTCCTTTGACATCCGTGAAAACTATATGACTGGGCTCTGCCTTCTAGAGCGTATTTGAGCTCATAACTTCATGTTTGCCTTCAAGCGTTGTCCTTGGCAATGGCCGCTGCGGTATACTCACAGCTGTAGCGAGGGGTGCTTTCCGACTTTTGTGGGGTCCATTTGGAATAACGGGGGCGCAGCATTTTCCAACAACTTTCCTGCACCAACATGGCGCTGCCGCATTGGTTCTCGCAATCCTTTACTCTTTGCTTTTTTTTTTTTTTTCCTTCGTGGTTTTTCAAAATCTGGGTTTTGTGCGTCGGTGATGAGGAAGGCGGAGGCCCGGCCGTAAGCCATTGCGGCCGAACTTGGCATTATATTGCATATACACGATCGCCTCTCGATGATGCGGAACTAAATGCAGCCGCAAGGTTCGATTCGATGCGGACCCGACGAAAGGCGCCAAGAGTCCGGGGCCATTCCTTAATGCCGACTCGAAAGGCGACACTCAACCGTTCGGCCGGTGTCTGGACGTGCTTATGTATGTATGTATATATAGAATACGAACTCCACTCTTCCTGCGTAGGAATGCCTGATGTTTCGGAAAAGGCAGAATTCTCGAGGAGAAGAAGAATATATGGACACAGTGACGTTGAAGACGAATCGTCAGACGCCGCTGCCCGCTATTAGGGGCGGAGCCGTACATGCCCGCATGCCGGTTTGCGTTCGCTCATAGCTGAGGAAATCCTTCCGCAGTAGCAATCGTACTGAGAGGCTTTTGGCAGAGGCCGGGAAAAGAACGTGAATGCTTTATTATAGAAGACGGAGCGATGGAACAAAGCCGAGCTAATAAAGACCACAACTCTGGAGCTGGTGTCATGCTCTCTTCATGCTGTTTGTTTCGTTGGCACTTTTTTCACAAAACGACGAATTCGCGGGCATTCACTCATTTTGAAGTCATTCGGCAGGACGAGCGCGAGCGCGTACAAAGGAAAGCTTCGTTCGAGACGCTCAAGTTCATGCATTTGGGTGTGCTCGTGTTCACCTTTGTACGTTATACTGATAAACTTCGCTCAGCATAGCCAAAACTCTACGATATATATCATAGCAAAGGAATGTGCAAGGAGGGGATGCAAGCTGTAAAATATAGGAGGGAAAGAAAGAGCTATTCGCCGTCAACTCCCCCCCGTCCCCCCCCCTTTTTTTTTCCCTACTCGCTTCTACGTGGCAAGCTTCACTGCATAAAAAGTGTTAACGTAGGCTCAGCCCACTTTGCAACTGTAAGAAGGCGCGAGGGCTGCCAATTTTAAAAAAAACTACACGTAAGATTCTGAATTTGCCGTGAATTCTCTGATGCAAAAAAAAAAAGTACCAATTCTTTAGATAGAGCCAATTTGCAAGCCTGAGCTGATATTTTCTCGGTTTTTGTTTTTGTCATATGGTTTTGTAGATTTTTTTTTTTTTTTTGCTTTCTCTGCTCCAAACCTTCAGTTACGCGGCAAGTTTGTTTGCACTTTACGAAACGGACAAGGAAGAAACATATGACTCAGACAGCTTCGTTTCCGTGCATGAGTGCAAATGAACGGGTGGGGTCTGTATACGCTGTCTCCATTGATTACGCGCTGTCGTGACGCTGGGGCTATGTCGACCCGGCCTTCACTTGGTAGCGT
>JAJIZL010020983.1:138903-176932 GCA_023969395.1 Amblyomma maculatum
CAGGCGAACAATAGAGCGCGCAAATGCGGATGCTTGGTCGTAACAGCGCGCGCAAGGAAAAAAAAAAAAAAAAAAAGAAAAAAGGAAAAAAAAAAAACGAAAAAGGTTTGCCCATGGAAATGAAATCTGCTGCATTTCTACGCAAGACCGGTTCGAATATGTGCCCGCTGAAAACGCGGCGTATAAGCTGCCACTGTGTGCAAGGCACGGAGCACTTAGAGAGAGAGCACTTCTCGGAACCAAGCGACGCCCTTAATACGCAGTGCCGGGTATTCACTGATGATCGTTGCGCAATTAAAGCAAAGATATCTGCACTTCGAACAGGTTATGTTGATACACACGATTAATCCGTCGTGGCTTATCAACGCCCTTTCCCGGTATGCTCGACATGCTTAGCATAAACTGGCGTTACAAGTGGTTTGTTTGCGTTCAACTCGTGACGTGATGTTTATTCCCAGAGATGGGTCTATCACCCACATTCACTACAAAGTGCGCACAGCTCACTCTCTCCATTGAAAAGCACGTAGCTTTGCGGAAGCCACAACTGTCGTCGGCTAACCGGATTCGGCGGCTTCCGAGTGTGTGCGCACGCTAGAACCATTCGTGATTGGCCTGGTTGTGATTCTTATCACTGGCTGTTAAGACTATAAGTATCCCTGCGTCGCAGGTAGCCAATTGAATAGTGATCCTTTTTTTTATCTGTGATTCAGGGCTTTGTCAGCTCACCTTTGCCTCTAGAGAGCTGTGCGCGTTTTTAGCCAGACGGTGTGGCCTGATAAGCAATCCAACGCCCTTGGCAACCTGCTACTAGGCGGCCGCCGCATGCGAAATTGGAATTATATTCTTTTTTCTTCCTTCGCGTTAGGCGTGAGAATAAACTATATCAGGAGCGGAGTGGGCTGGGGCGAGTATGTTGTCGGTGAAAAGAAGAAAGAAATAAAAGACTGTGGTGGGGCTCCAGCGTTCGCACTGACGCCAGGAGGACGCGGTTCCCCCGACTAAAGCCGTGGGAACACGCGCCGACATAAGGCCGCAGTAATGACCGCCGGCTGGCGACGCATATATGACAGTGTCCTCGTGTCGTAACGGCTCACCCCGTTCGCTTCGGACAGCCGCGATAATGAGAGAGAAAGAAAGATAACGAGAATGGAAAAATGGCATACGACACGTGGCCGACCTTTACGTGATGCAGGTTTCATCCACATGTATACGTGGTGTGCTACTTTCGCGAGTATGCGCGATTGGTGTTTCCGGACGGCGAGGCATACAGGAAAGCCCGTGAGTCGATTAACACCTGACGCGTCCGCACGGAATTGCAAGCGTGCCAAGAGATATATGGCAGGCCCTTCAATGAGCATTCAGTGACTGCGTGCACATGCGATCGTTCCTGCGCGGCTATGTTGAAGACTCGTAGATAGCAGGGGAATCCTATCTTGACCGTACGACGGGTCATGTGCAAAAACCGGCATCAAGATCTTACTAAACGCCTGGCTGAAACGCCGTTTTTTGGCCCGAAAAAGCAAGGCTTCTACTACTCATAGAAGAGCATGGAGTTTTGAAAGATGCTTTTTTTTTTTTTTTCACGCCTGAGTAAGAATAGATGTTAAGAGCACGGTGACGGTACGCAAGCAACTGCATACTACTGCAAACCGAACTTTTATGATGACTACAATTAAACTCATGTACAGACACGGAGCTTGATTACGACTGCAGAGTTCAACTTGGAACTACAGTTTTCAACTGTAGTTTACAACTACAGTTACAGCCAAGAACTAAACGGCCAACTGTAGACCCCGGTACTTCCGCCCTCAAAGCGAGTACAATACTGGATATTACTACACAGCTAACTGGTAGTGTCTGTGCTACTCTATCGGGTACCGCGTCTTTCGTCACATTTCAGCATCGCACGCATCATAATACCACATAATATGACCGCGTCACTTGCGATATGAAAGTTATGGGATAGAATACATGTTTTGGTGTGCGTATAGAAATGGAGCGTCCAGCATCGAAAGGCTTCAACGCATTTAGCACTAAGGAGCAATAAATGAGGGAAGACGCTTCAACGGCGCCCAACAGCGGATCGCTTGTGCGATGTTTTTGCAGGATGGAGCATCAGATTTGCAATTGCCTATTTTGAAACTTTACCATTTCGTTAATCCCAAGTTATAAATGTTATTGTTTGGCATTTGGAGCTGCACTCTCATTATTTCTGCGGTAGGGATAGCTTCTTTTATTTCTATACGGTCGTTTTGAAGCCTCTCCTGCTGACGGCCTGATGTGTATCGCTGAAGGCAGAACTTAATATGTAAGACATTCTGGATGCGTGAGCAAGTATTCACTGCTCGTAGAATAGAGGCACCATAGCTAGAAACAAACAGGTGGTTTAAATTCGAGCCATCTCCAGAGTACGGTATACCTATATTTTAACCCGGGAACCGTACATGGTGTACAAACTAGAACGGACACGTCGGTCGCATTGACAGCATGTTGAAAAGCAGAACTACTGCTTTATCACCATAACTGTCTCGTTGTCATCGCAAGAATTATACTACGCTTTGATCATCATGAGTACGAATCATTAACTTATGACCATTCGGTGTGTTCTTCCCTCGACAAGACAATATTAACAGAGTCTTGTTTTCTCTGTCTCTCTCTGTAAACTATCATGATGGATGCATGAAAGTGTTTGAATGCCACGTATATTTTTTTAGCTGTCCTCTTTTGGGAGTGTTGAGCAATACCTATGAGAAGGTAGAGGTGAAGATTCCATCAATAGGTTAGGTAGTAAATTGGTCCAGAAATTACTTTATCGACAGACTGATCAATCATGAACCGAAAATGTGTTATTCAGTGTATGAAAAGTGTGTGGAACCTGAAATGACGCTAAACTTCTTTCTCACCTTACTTTCTTAGTTCACTGACTAGGAATCGGTGACATAATGTACATAAGAGAAACCACGACACTGACGTCGTTTTTCTTAAAGAAGACTTCAATTCCCAGAGGCTAAGAGAAAATTTTCTTTTTTTTTTTTTTCTGTGAGAGAAATAAGCGCTCGAAGAGTAAGACGAATTTCATGCGAAATTGGATGCCGACATTAAGGACAGGATTATAAAAAATAGCAGATATATTTGTTGCGTTTTGTCGCAAAAAGCGTGTTACCGGCTAAGCAGTTCGGCTTGCCTTGGCCGAAGACAGCGTCCCGAAAACGACGGAATAGCGTACCCGAAGACAAAGGAGGTGCAACACAGCTTACGTACAAAAGGCGTAGGGATCGTAAAGAGGGCATTGTTCGCAAGCAACGAACGGTGCTCTACAAACGGTCACCCACCTTTCAATGTAGCGGTCGCCCGCGGGCAGAGTGACCCCTCATCGTCGTAGCAAGCAAAAACAATCCTGGTCAGCCTGAAGTCGTCCGGGAACTGAAGAACAGTCGAAGCAAGAAATCCCAAGACTTAGGCCGTCAGTGCCCTGTCCAGTCGATAAATTTCACCAACGAGAAAAAAAAAAGTAGCACACCCAATCACTCAAACTTCGCACGCACGCCAGACAACGCGAAAAAGCACCAGTAGGTTACGGGGTGACGAACAGCCGAAGTCATTAGGCCAAGGTCTTCACAGCCACTGGCGACGGCGCTCTTCGTTATGGCCGACGCAGGAGGATAAGGAGGCGACAGTAGATGGTAGCACAAACGGACGATGCGCCGATGCTTCTAGACAGTCCTGATGTAGTGGACGCTCTCGGAACGCTCAAGGGCACCGTCCAAGCAGCGACAGATGAATGAACAAGGCGCCTTGGGCGCCTTGTATCGCAGTCGCGTGGTCCTACTGCGGCTCCTGGTGAGCTTGCGGCGTTGACAGATGAGCGGAGGAACGCTCTCTGCGGCAGCCCGAAGAAGACACTCTGCGCGTGGTCGGCGGGAGAGAGCAGCGGCGGCGTGGGCCGGCGTTAGGAGAAGGCGCTCCACTCTGACGTTGCGGCCGCTACGGCGCTACACCAAACGGCGACTGAAGAGCGCTGCTCTGACGGCAATCCCGCTGCCTCCCTCCCGTCTGCAGCGGAGCGGCAAGAGCAGTCCGACGGGACGAGGAGGTTGAGGGGGTTACTGCTGCAGCTGGACCGCGTTCCGGTCTGGCGGCAGCGGCGGCGCGCTGCTGCTGGCCGCGGGGAAGAACCTTCCCGGTCACGTGGTGGCAGCCGCTGCTGCTGCTGCTGTTGGATGGCCGTACACCATTCTGGCGTTAACAGTCTTCTCATCTAGCCGACGTCGAGCGCTCTCCTCAGGGACGAGTTCAACTCTGCAGAGGTGCTACTAAAGCACGTCGGTGGTCGGTGGTGGTGGGGGCAGCGGCGCGCACCACTCGGGAAACGGCGTGAAAAAAACCTAATTTAGGGGCCAATGTCTCCCATGACCCATATATATCTCCCAGGACCCCTCCCCCCTTTCCTAGGACAAGGAGGCGTTGGTACCATACTCTTTATTTTGCTTACTCTTCGGATTTCTGGACGCCAGAGGACTTAATGGTGCGGTGACAGTTAGCGACACTGTCCGAATGGATCGACGCTAGGCGGCAACAGTAAGTCACAGTGAGGGGCTCGACAAAAAATGCGTTCCGAGCCATATTCGGTGATGATATGCAGATGTGTATAGAACTACCATAGCCAAACAAAAGCCTAGTGCCTTCATTTTCCTCGATATTCAAGTTTTTTGCTACTTGCACTCTCTTCTCTGCAACCGGTTTTTTAACGGTTGCTTCTTCGTTTGGTCATCTGCATGAGGGTTCTATTCAAGCGCGTCCCTCGGGTAAAAGTCTCTGTTTTGTTACACTAGGAGCTCCGGTACCTAACAGAGTCAGGATATCAGAGTAAGGAAATCACGACTCACGAATTAAAAAAAAAAAAAAAACATTTGTTGGAGGTACCTAGACCTCTGTGATGTGCTGTAAGACGAAAGACTTTCCTGCGGCTCTTGGACTCATTTGCCGCCTTTTCACTCATTTGCTCCGTTTTCTCTTTTATCCACGTCTTTTTTTTTTTTTTTTGCACAATTTTGACGCACTTTGCACAATTTTGACGTCTCTGGCTATTTGACATCTGCACACTATATTGACGTCCTTGGCTATTTTCACATCTACTTGACGCTTTTGGCTCTAATTAATTACTATGCATCAACAAAATTTTGCACACGGACAAATGTTTTCACCTTATACCTCGTACAACCATTATCTTACTCATCAATCAATGCATTTCTCGACAATTACGGTGTGACACCCTTGAATGTACAAAAAGCTGTCCACACTCATGAGCCTACAAAGGCTTTCGCCATAAAAGCAACCACGTCTTACGAGTAGCGTGTTTCAATCGGGATCTAAGGACTCCGACGGGTCTGATCTCCATCTAACCCCCCCCCCCCCCCCCCCCCCCCCCATCTCAAAGAGCGGAAGCCTGAGTCTACAGCGCCTGCCAAATTGGTCACGTCATGTTGTTCCTTCCTCAGGTCTGGCTACTGCCAGACCTCAGCGGTGCTGTTTGCAGGGTGCACAACAAATGAGTTTGCGTCGTTTATTTAGTAGACCCTTCTGCAGAGGTTAGTTTCAGTCGCCTTTGCATTGAATTTACACATTAAGCCAGCTCTCCGAAGCGAGGGTCATACCAGCTACTAATTAGAACCGCCGTTGTTACTACGCCTCAGAACTCATCACACATCCGATTTCTCCTGGCATCAACAATCCTCAATGTAGACTACAAAGAGTTTCATGGTCCACTTAAGCGTGCCCAGACTTCGGAGCCGTTAGCAGGTCACACCCTTTGAAGGGATCTACGGTCCCCCGCAGGCAGATGCAGACTGTCCTGACCCCTGGAGTGTTCACAGCACCGCACTGAGGCTAATAGGAAAGCAGCATAACGGTCTTAGCGACCTCGTGTCTAGTTTAGCGAGGCCGACCCACCTCTCCCCCCGGCTCTCCTCATATTCACGGTCGGTGCAGAAAAGCGCGTATCGCACAATTCACTTTTCCTCGAAAACTGAGACGCGCCTCGAAAAGTGGCCAGAAGAGGTGTGAACGGAGGAGAAACGTCGTTGCTGGGGTGACGTCTCGGGGATAACGCCATCAAAGCGCCATCAACGGTCAGAGTAAATAGGCGCGAGAAAGCGGGTGAGCCGAGCACGATGCCCCGTTATGCGATATGCCTGCGCTTTCTTCTGAAGCTGAGGCCAGCCAGCTTTCTATGGCGCCGCTGGCTGACATTGACCTCTGACGGGGAAAACAAGCACGGACGAAGTGAGAAACTCGAGACGAGCGCAGAGAACTTTCAAAATTTCTGGCCGAGGTCGTGGAGGACAGTCGAGAACAGGTTGTCTGCCAGAGAATGTCACCTTGGTTTTTGTTTTCTTGACCCACACACTCATAAGCGCCCCACGTTAGGCGATGGAAAGAATCCCCACCCCCCCACCCCCTCTCCCACTCGCCCCCGCTAACTTCATTATTTTGTTCAACCAACGTCATTAATATTTATTAAATTTACTAATTACAGTTTTTGACTGCCATTCTGCAACCAGCAAGGTGCCTGGTCCTGATTTCGCCCTGCTGAAGAGCGGGCAACCGATGAGCCTTTTCGTTTGGAATCCAGTGTCTCTCTGTGTCGGCAGTTAGCGGGCCTCTTCTGGTGTTAACCGCGAAGCCATTAGCAACAATTTCAGTACTGAAACAGCATTGCTTATGGATCACAAGAGCTTCGGCATTGCAGGTGACCTGTTCGAACTGCAGTTCTTACTTTCGGTTTGCAAAAATACATTTTGTGCCCGCTCATTACATTTAGGTGTTAATGGAGTGGTGGCAAACTGATGGAGCGGTTGCGGTGCAGTTGGCAAAGAAAAGAACGATATAAAGACACAAGCATAGATGCTGTATAGGTGCTCGCTGAAGTAATCGATCAAACGTAAAGCTGATAAAGTTGATGAAAGTTAAGATGTAAACTTGTCGAGAAACATCGAGCTTGTTTGTGTAGGTGTTCTTGAAGCAGGTAACACAGCGATTCGTGTTGCTGCCTTACGATGACGTTTTGCGGAATCAACACCCTTGGCCTTTATTCCTTGGCTTTGTGCACTAGGCGTTTGTTCATGGAGATTACACATGTAGCTTACCCTATTGTCTTCCTCGCGTGGTGAGGCGCTGTCGCAAGGAGAATCCGCCAAATCACCTCAATGAAAATGTCCCGAAATTCAAGTGCTGACGTCATGAAGCACGAGCAATTTGTCGTTGTCGTAACACCAAAAGACTCCATTCAAGAGTACGCACTCTGTGTATTTAATACTTGACCTTGAATCCGGTATCATCATCGGAACAAGTTAGCAGCCGTGAATAAATGTGCTATGCAATGTGTAATAATTAATTGAATCATTCAACTATAGCCAGCTAACGCTTTAAATCAGCTGCCATCGGTGCATGTGTTCGCCTTTTCAGAGCCCAGATATTATAGCGGAGCCATGCTGAATGACAGTGTTGGGATCCTGAACCCGTTAACGTTGTCGTGTCCTACACTCAAAGGCCCGCAATAGGGTGCCGCCCATTTGCAAGCTTTCCAAACTATTGCAAACATTGTGACCGGTACTGTTGTAGCACATGGAAAAGGAGGTGCGTAACGGCGGTAGAGGTGATGGTGGAAGTGTAACGTGAAAAGCGGCGGAGGAGGATATGCGATGCGCGTTGTGAGCGAAACATCAAGAGCTTGCCTCAGGCATGCGGTAGTTGGCAGGTCACGCGACTTTCAGGCATGGATGATGTATAGATTGCTACCACAGCATTCAGCTGCCAACTCGGCAGCTAGAAGATGGGAAGGTAGCATGGAAATCGACCCCGGGATTCTTGGATCCTTAGTTAGACATGCAACCCCTGTTAGCCACTCAAAGGTTTTCCGACGGCTTGGGTGAAGCGGGGCTTTGTCTATATGTCGGGTGGTCTTTCGCATAATACGACAATGAGACATCTTACGACTGTATTGTATGTCTGTTGGAGATCCCATCTCATAATATACGGGCACAGTTTAAGAGAACAGGGGTTTAGCGAGTAACTTATAAGTGCATGAACCGGAACGTAAATATGAAAGGGGAGCCGCAGATCGGAGCAATTAACGCGGTCAAATCACGTCCGCAACTATCATATTCAGGTTGTGCTTCATATATATTATACAAGGCTGCCCTTAACGTCCCTGTACGTATAAGTAATGCCGAAAGCTTTTTTCTTTTTTTCAAGTGACCTGTATTTATTGCGTGCTTCAGCAATAAACCCTGCAGTTGCGAGTTAGCGTTTGTCTGTGTCTTACTTCCTTCCGTCCTTCGTGTACTTTTTCGCGCTATTTTTCATCCTGTACGTATACGTCCACGGAGCACCTATGTTCTACGGGGCTGTTCTTGCCCCTGGGAGACCTCATACAACAACACCGAGACCGGCAAATGGCGCGTCTTTCTAGCACCAAATAAGGGCATTGGATACTGCAGCAAGCTGCATTCAATCCTATCGACCTCTCTATAATTACCCCTCCTTTATCGCTCCCAGTAACCTCAGAGTAACCCCCATACCAAAAAACGTTGCACCCGATACTAACTCAGGCAGATGTTCCGCTCGCGTTTTTAATCATGATCACGATTCCACGATCGTCTACACAGATGCATCATGAACTAACGTCGGAGTGGCTGCTTACTCAATTGGGAGCTGTAGCAAGGTAGTGACGCATACCCTCGGGCCTTACATTGATCCTCCTCCTACATCGACTCTCGAGACCCTGACAATAGTCGCCAGTATTCGAGACCTCGCACAAGCACCCCCTAACCCTTCAGGATATGCCATATACATTGATTTAATACAGGCTATACGCGCCATTCATACGGTTCGCATTCCTGAAGAACTACAGGGGGATCTACACAGAGCTCTCACCAAACTACGTCCCAACACTGTCACATTGAGGTGGATTCCTGGTCACGCTGGAATCCCAGGCAATGTGGTAGTGCATCGCCTCGCCCGCGAATTTCAACACCAGGCACCTGGGATTCTATGGCCTCATCCACTCATTTGGGACACTATACTCTTCGCTACAAAAAAGAAATCAGCATTCACTATGACAACATTAGAGAAACTCCTCGTACACTTCCTCTTCCTGATAAATCTCTCACTACCACGCAAATACGCATTCTTAGACGCATACAACTAAATACACTCCTTACTCCTGCCCGATTGTTTCTATACCGAATGAGACATTCCCTCGCATGCCCAAATTGTTCTGAACACTATACAAACTTAGAACATTGCATGTTTTCGTGCCTTGTCGCAATTCAATCACCTCACTTTTCACACCCTCCTCCCCCAACGTGGCGGGCTTGGTTAGCCTCTGACCAGCTGAAAGATCAGTTGGCCTTGGTTACCCTGGCCCAGGACATTATTGACGCTTAGTAATGCGTTAAATAAAGTTGTTTGCTCTTCCTCCATCCGCGCAGAAACATGTTTGCGCGAAAGAGAAACGCGCCCACGTTGTCCCCGCGTCGCTCGAGACGGGTCGTCAAAACACTACGGCTGTGCCGGCAGGTTTCATAATAGTCAAGAACTGGGAAATGATTGAGAGGCATTTAAAGGATGGCATATGAGAGACAACATAGAGTACAGTACGTTCAAGCCCCACAGGTATAAAAACGTTTCTCTTAAATTTGGCACCTCAGCATATTGCGAAACGAAAATTCCCTGGAGAGCTGAGCTCAAATTTCTCATTATTTAGTATCGTAATTGTCTTCCATTCTTTTATTTATCTGTCCTTCATTCCTTCACCACCCGTTCCTAAACGCTTGGATGGACCCGCTTAGATGACCCCCTGTGGCTCACCTGGACCAGGTGGCCTCAAGTGGCCCATTTGTAGATCAGCTACAGCCAGCGCCATGTGTCCCATCTCGACAGGATTTTCTTTTCACACCAGTCGAACGCGAGAGCTTTTACAGCGAATTGCGGATGACACCGTCAAGTAGTCTCGAAAAAGCCCTTCCTCACACTTTCCATCGCTGTGAAGCCGAGAGCACACTGACGAATCTGCAAGCTTCTTTATTTTTTCTGAAGAAGAGTGAGCGTAGAATGGCATAAGGCACTTCGCATCAACCACAGTTACGCGCTACCTTCCCGGCGCGCGTGTACTGTACGAGGAAAAAGCAGGGAAGACGATGAACACGACGAAGCATCTCGGAGAGCTCCCCCGTGGCTGGACTGATAATTGTGTCAATCTTGCCAGCGTGCTCGGCGTCACAGCGAGATGAGGTAACGGCATCTCCGATCGCCGCATGGCCTTGATGCGCGTCACGACTCAATGACGCAGGTGGAGAGGAGAAGGAGGAGGAGCACAAAGCGGAATGCTCCGCGACTCCGGTTCGGCGCGTGTAGCGTGCAACGTGAAAGAGCGAGTCGAAGAGCAATGTCCTACAGGAAAAAAAAAAAATGATAATAAACAAACAAACCGACCTGTCACTTGCATCCAGGAAAGAAAAGTATATGAGAGCAGTGAAGCTCCCGTTCTCGCTTTTTATTTCTGAGGAAAAAGAATAATAAAGAACGAAAGATGCAACATTTGAAATTTACATGCCCCTCCATGACTTTATGTAGGAACATGCTAGTGAGGGGACAAGCAGCGTTAGTATTCGTGCCACAGGCAGAATGAGGCACCACGTTGTCGGAATCGCGTTGGGAGCGAAACAAATCACGAGCTCGTCTCTCGCAGGTGGTAGATGGCAGGTGGCAGGTGGCATGGACGGGAATTGTTGGTCGGAGGATAGGGCGACGTGACGAGACCAAGTGTCATTAGCGAGACCGCAGAAGCTGCCAAGTTGGGTATAGGCACTTTCGAGATCATAAGGTGAAATGGGAAGCGTGATAGCTCATGAATGTGTGCATGTGTCAAACAACAGAGGTGCAAATTAAGTGATCAGAGTTGAAGTAAACAGCAAAATGCACGGGTGGGAAACTCCAACCTTTTCGAAGTTAGATAGTTTTGTTTTCTTTTCGCGCTGTTATCTCCAGAGGCGCCGAACACTCAAAATAAAAGAAAAAGAAAACGCGTGTCGAGAATATGCGCTGAAACTCTGGTCATTTCATATCTGCCACACCACGATGTTTTTTTTTTTTTTTTTTTTTTTTTTGCATCAAAGTTTGTCCAAACATTCACAGAAGTTGATAACGATAACGAATCTCACTCTCGTTGCCAGTCACAGATGGAGACAGCCTGATTCTTCGATACTTCTTGTGATTTGAAATGTGGCAGCAACTACTACCTTGAGTATTTATGTCAGACATGATGCAGGTGGTTCGAATACTGCCTATTGTCGGGCGATGAGCATAGAGGATGCAAAAAAAAGAAAACAAATGGAAATTTCAACTTTCATTTCTCGCAAAACGGATGACACCATTGGTTTCTGGTAACTGCTTTAAAAGCTGAGTCGAAACGTAGTCCCCTCTCCGGACTTCCAAGCAGGATATGGGAAAATTTTCAGCACATGTTTATTTTCGAAGGCTGAGACGCACATTCAAGCCTGTAACTCTTATGAATGAGCCTTTTCGCTCTAGCCAAGATAAAATAGGAGAATATAAGGTGTCCGATGCCAAACACCCCGAAGTACCATAGTGAGCGTTCGGGTGCGATGTTAACATGAAAATAAGAACGGCACCGAAAAGCTTGACACGTACTTACTATATGTAGCCGTGCATACAAAAAAAGTATTACCAAAATTTGTGGCGCTATCTAAAAATATTCTGCCCGGCACTCAAGTGCGAAATCATCATTGACTGCTGCCATGACAAAAACGAGCAAAGTTAAGCCTTGTTATCGGCAGCAGAAACTACACTAATACAAAGTTCCAGTACAGAAGCACATAGTCTCACGGTCATATTAAAAATGCTTTTTGCTGTCAGTTTCATTTCTCGGAGTTAATAAGCCCAGAGGGCAACCTTCTTTCAAGATTACGTTCACCACCAGGCTGTATACAGTGACCTCTCTAGGTATCGTGTACGTACGATACCTTTTACCCAAACATTTTCTTTTTTTTTTCTTTTTTCCTGAGAATTTGTTGATGAAGCAGCGCAGAGTCGCGTTGCCCCAGACACTGAAATGGGGTTCATTTGCTTCCCTACCACTTTTCTGTCTTCTTTTTCCGGGCCTGTAGCTGTAGCATAGCCCGCCCAAGGAGCCATATACCCAGTGGCCCGGTCAGACTGCGTCCTTCTTCGTTGCTTTACACATTCTTTCTGATCCTTTCCTTTCTTTTTTTTTTTTTACGACTCTTCCATGCCTGCTTCCGCACGCCTTTCTGTCTGAAAAATCGCCTGTTGTTCCTCTTTTCATATCTGCTTTTTTTTTTTACATTTTCTTGCATTTTTTCTCTTTATTTCTTTCTCCGAGCACGCAGCGGCGTTCCCAACTGGCGCGCAGTGATTAGCGACGGAGGAGGACCGGTCAACGCTGGCGGCTGGGTCAGCGCAAGAAACGGTGCGAAGACAGTAGCAGCAGCAACACGCAGTGCCATACCCCGAATGGTCCTTCGCTCGCATTTAACAGCGTGTCTTTCTCGCAGCGGTGCCGGTTGTCGCGACACCAGTCGTCATAGCACACGACGACGATGGACGTGTGGAAAGAGGGGAGGCAGGTGGGGGTGATGCCTTACTGCCTGGTCCACATACCGTCCGCGACTGGCTCTGGTACAGTTTCGACGTAGCGTTCTCTGCCATAGCCTCGCCTTCGTTCAATGGCTTCTGCTGCCCACCTCGTCTTCCAAGCCTTCCAAAGTGAGGGGGGGAAGGCTGTTGTTGCAGGTGTTGTCCAGCGATGTTCTATTTGACACGCTCGGACGAACCGAGGTCTGACTGCTGCTGTCTCTTGGCTATAAGCGACTGAGTGGACCTGGCGCCTTCCTCCTGCATCTGCCCCACGTGGGTGGTGGTGGAGGTGGACGACATCTTCTCTTTCTGCTGTCCTTTCGGCGCAGTTCGCTCACCTATCTTTTTCTTTGAAACAAGAAAACAAGACGCCAAGGCTGGGAAGCTATGGGGAGCGTCGTATGGCATGTGAGAAGAAATAAGTGACACAAGCGCAACGTTCGGCCAGTATGGACCTAATATCAAGGGAAGGTAACAAGGCAGTGATGAGTGTCACAATAGTTGTAATAACAGGATGAATGGAGAGTCTGAACATAATTTATAACGTTTGCCATCGCCGCACATCGTGATAGGCGCAAGACAGAAAAGAAATAGATATCCTGAGAACTAGTACGCAATTTTGGGGAGAGCAAATCAGGCAGCTGTACTACTGCTTTGAATAGTATTGGCATCTTCGGGTTAATGACGTTGCTAAATAGGAAACGAACGACTGATGAGCAACCTCTCGATTATTGTTGTGCGGTTGAGCACGTTTGCTTGTAGAGTTATATTTGCAGACTTATTTCCTAGCGGTTGCATGTTTCAGGCTGCTCCTGTATCGTATCGCGTTCAAAGCTGCGGTATGGGTAAGGTTTTTTTTTTCTTCTTCTTTTTCTTTCTTTTTTTGTGAGGGCCCGTTCACGGCAAGTAAAGACGAACATCGTAGGAAACGGTGTTGGACCTATGGCCGGACATGAAGCCAAACCTCTCGGAAACATTACGAAATTTTCCGCGCGTATGAGGTTCAGCAGAGAAAAGCGGGCACGTCTTTATACCGTATGCCTCAAATTGGGTTTGAAACCGCCAGCGCAAGCAGGCCCGCTCCAATTCCCGACGCCTTACACCACTCGGTTAACTGCGTATTTTGAATTTTTTTTTTCATGTCGCGTCTATTACAAGTGATTATATATTGCACATGCTCTTCGAGTATTCAGCCAGTGTCTACACTGCACTAGCTTAATAGAAAACGGCTAGCAATAAACACATCTATTTCACCTAATTTGGTGACAAAGACAGAGAGAGAGAAAGAAAGAGAGAGAGCAAATCAGCGGTTAAGTTTGCGGGTCGTGTTTTAAATCATTGTCTCCATAGTCCTTCTTCCGTTTTTTCTGGGGTTTCCGAATTCTTGACCGCAGTTATCGTGGCCGCCCAGTGAAGCTGGATAAGTCGAGAGACAGAAAGGGTCGCCTACGTGTCTTCAACATAGCATTTTTTCAGCTGCGCGCAGACTTGAAAGTTTTCCAAGAAGCACTGAAGTGTCTTCAAAAGGAACAAAAGGGGACGAGCACTATGTAGCTTTAAGCAAAGAAAACATTGAAGGATGCTGAACCCTCTGTCGGACTGATTTATTGATTGAAATTTTATTGACGCGAATGGAAACTAGAGGGCTTTTGTGGGTGGATCCTCAGCTTAGGGCCATCACCCTCACCATCAAGGTAAGCGACACCCAGCGCGAAAAAGACAAAGCAGACACGGAAGCATGGATGCGAGATTATCCTCGGTAACTACAGACTTCCTGAGACAGCATAGGAAACAAACTGAAAGCTGTCCCGACTGTACGCGGAAAATATATTCCCACTTAGAAAGGCAATGTTGAATTCGCACTCTACAGCTTTTTTTTTTTTTTGCAAGATTTAAACAATGCAGATATATTCACCCTTTCCTAAGTCAAAACACGGCGCACAACAGTTTGTGGCATACGTAGCCACGTAATTATGTGGCTGCATACATTGCGACACTGCCTTTGCCAGGATTGCTTCCCAAAGGATTGGAGCCTACATCAAGCTCCTTGTCTTCAGCATATAGGGCGCAGTGATGTCAAGTTAGACCTTCGTAAACAATCCGTCAGCTATGAAGGTACTCGGTAGATATATTATCATCCGCAAAAGGGAATTTGTTCGCTATCATGTGCACCAGAGTCGCGCGAAACGCGGGCGCCGTTTCGTCAGGCTGTGTCGAAGACAGCAATGTGTTTTCTCACAATTAAGGTGTTTTTTTGTGTGTGTTTTTTTTTATTGACACGAAGGTTCAACGTGGCTCTGGCACCCTTCTATCGACACCCACATGCGACGCCTTGGCCCAAAAAAATTGAATAATAGCTGGCAACATTTTCGGGGTGATTCTCACACATAAAGTCAACAACTCTTGTTCCCAGGTGGCCGTGGCAAATATTTGAGATTACTCAACTTTTTTCTTCGACCTTTCGCAGCCTACTCCATGGAGCGCAGGATAAAACTTTTTTTCCCAACTAACAGTCACTACTTTATGTGACCTCAGCGATGATATCAACATGCAATGTGCTACTGAGAAGAAATATAGTCCCCCAGCTACGTATTTACAGCGCTCTTTTTAGTATGCCTGTTCGTACACACTTCGAAACTGAGCGTGTTACATAGCCTGCACACTTCACAGTACCAACAAATGCGTAGTTGTAGGTACGTTTCGAGCTTTGTGAACGCCGGACCTATTGCTTGACTTATTCTCAGAATCTACAAATGAAATTTATTCAACATGCATTTTACACTTCCTTCACGCGAATAACGCCGCAGAACAAAACTACGCCTCTTTCATCTTAAGAGGTTATCTCTTCTTTCTGACACTTCTTATGCCTAACTTCGATAGTTACATTATCGTTAGGCGATTTTTTTTTATTGACTCAAGAATAGCCATCCCCAGGAACAGGGTGGATAGAAAGCTCGGGAAGTTGAGGAGAAGATGCACTAAATACACACTCTTGAACTTCTATGTTATGCGTAATCAGAAACGTACGTTACTTCGCGCAGAGCATAAATAGTGGAGCCTATTCAAGACAGCGATGGAATGAACATGTCTCACGCTTCAAGAGCATTCGTTGATAACGTCGTCAAGCTCTCATCACTCAGACTAAGGAACGAAAGCACGCATTCCTGACCACAATCTCGCGATGCGAAACAGCCGATGATACACTTTCGAGACGTCAGCTCTATATATCTAGCCGCATCTTCCTCGTGCGCCGCCGCGTTGTACAAGCCGGCAAGCGAAACGCGCGCCGCTCCAAGAGAAGTGAGGCATCCTCGATGCGCGCTGCTCCGCTCACGTAATAGGCCGAACGCACGCCAGATGAATTGTACCGTGTCGAGGGAGCCACCATTATACAGAGGGCTGATGCTCAACCGCCACCACCACCACTACCAACAGCGCGGCCCAGCGGGGCGGTGCCTATAAGCCTGTTCCCAGTCACGGTAGTTCCAGCAGCGAACTCTTTTAAATAGAGCCACCAAACACACGCGCATACACAGACTGGTTGGGATGCGAGCGGAGCAGCGCTCGGGGAGAAATTGAGGCACAGAAGAGAGGATAGAGAGGAGAAGCACGCAAAACTTTCACGTAACAAACGACGCCTGCAACTGCATCGTTTTCTCGCCTGTTACGTACGAGAACGCGCGTCGGCTGCTGAAGGTCGACCGTGGCATTCCCCCACTTATCAGAGCAATGTTCCAATCTCGAGAAGCGGGCACAACGAAGTGCGTGCGAACTCGTTCGACCGACTACTATTAGCCGCCGCACCTGGTTCCTTATTTTGGACAGCGAAACTTTCGGGGATTACTGAAAGCTGAGACCGACAACTTCGAAGACAGCCGCGCAGATCTGTGCCGGGGAAACACAAACCCCGAAGTGATGTGCGTGCAATGCAGGGCTTGCGTGGTTGGCACTGCGTGGGGGCGGGAATTCAGCATTGTATTCAATCCGACTATATATTGAGATTAGCATGCACACTGAGTAGTGAGACTCGTGCCTGCGTCTGCTGTAAAAGACCTTTAAGTAGGACGTTCATGACGCGATGTGTTCAGTGCATACGAAGAGGCTGCCGATGAAAGGATACGACATAGATCTCGCTGCAGCAGCTTTGATGCTTACTTGGGACAACAATTTCTTAACGATTTTGTTTTTTTTTTTCGGTAAAGCCAGCCTCAAGCACGGTTTCTCATCTTGCATGATTCACTCATCGGCGATTGCACTTTTGTTGCTGTGGTCGTCGCCAAAACTCTCATTTCATGTATTATTCAAATTACTCTTCCGCTCATGGAAAGCATCCGTACCGTTGAAGACATGCAGTGACTTTAGAGTCGCACACGCAGGCTATCTGAACGTCACCTTCAGATAACCCATCTGCATCAACGTAGGTGCCTCGTGATTTCTCGGCATCTCTGCTCAGGCTGTATAAAGCAAAGTGTTCCTACTGTTTTCGCAGTCGCGTTCGTCGCTGAACACGTGCCGCTCCCCTCAGCTTTACCAAAGTAATTTCTCCGACCCCTTTACAGTAAATAACTGTAACAACATGCCTTACGGAACGTCTGTTAACAAATAAATGAGTTGTGGACACCGAGTAAATGTATACGCTATTAGTGAGTAGCACCATTTATTATCGCTTCGCGTGGACGCTGCCGTTTTCTTTTTTTCTTCTTTTTTTTGTGCATGACAGACTAATGTTCTGTGCGAGAAGTGTAGGAATGCGCAGATCGTCGCTTCCTGTGCACTGTGGGGTACGCACGAATCTGTACATTCACTTTTCTTTAATGGAACTTTGAAATAAAAGGATAGAAGGTTTTCCCGTTAATCGTGCTTCTAAAGCGAAATGGCGCTGCAACAGTGGAAGTAATGACGTGAGGAGGAAAAACTTTATATAAAAGAAATCCAGACACTCCTGGAAGAGCTCCTTAATCTAGAAGCTATCTGGCCGTCCCCTCCAGCATAGCCCAGTTAAAGAAACGCAGGATTCAGGCTAATCACATATATTAGACTTCTGGGAAAAGAATACATTAAAGTTTTGAAATTTCGACATCATTGCATGTAATCACAGAGAAGAAGAAAAGCTATAGATCAATCGAGAAAGCTCGTTCATATTTGGGCAGCCGCTACTGGATCTCAGTCAGGGCATAAAGTCAAACTAAGCAGAAAACAGCTATAGCTCAAAGGCGAGGTTAACGGTTAATCCACTGTGATGAGTCTGTGACTTCGCTTTGCTTCTGTTGTGTTCGTTTTCACGGCACGGACTAGCATCTTATTTCTTCGACATGCCCATTTGCAAAGTCTGTTTATTGAATAAAAGCGTAGATAATAAAATATCTAAGTCGCACGATTCGGTTTCTTTCTGTGACTAGCATTATTGAATCGTGCTTGAGAAAGGTCGAGGAAGATATCAACAGAGCATGAAGCCTCAGCTGAATAGTAATTAACTATGCTTAAAAATATTGTAAGTTGAAGTACTCCAAAAGGAAAGCAACCCTCCACCGCGAGTGCTTCAACTATCGCGGTTAGCTGTACTGAGCACACTAACCAAAACGAGTGCAAGTCATGGTTATGACATGCGTTCCCAGAATAACGCACGAGTGCGCTGTTTAGTCCGGCGAAGGAGAGCGAATGAAAATTGCCGTCTATACGCAAAGAGATGACCGCTTTCCTCGAACGTAAATTACTCCCTCCGAAATCACGCGTAAATGAAATCAGGGGCGTCGTCAAGTGCAACGCCTTCGAGACGCTTCGCCACTACCCCTGTGGTTAGCCGACCAGACACGGCGCGTGCTTCGCGATATGGCACGAAGCATCTTTCAAAATAGTAGAGAAAGCAAAAAAAAAAGAAAAAAAGAAAAAACCCTGTAAAACAAGTCAGGCACCAAAAACAGCGCTTTTTTATGTTTTTCTTTATTTGTTTTTTTTGTGTTCCTATTCAATGTTCGTTTAATTTGTATTTGCTGCGCCTGCATTCCGAACAACAAATGGAGAAAGGAAAAAAAATCGTTGTCGGCGACGCAACTTTGGCAGCGAACGGGTGCGCTTTGAAAAGCAGCAGCAAAAGCAATGGGACCTGCTCGAGGGAGGCCCAGCACAAGCGCCCTATACCCAGAGGTCCTATACCCAGAGGTATATGAGGCTGCTGCTGCAGTATTTATCCGAGTTACAAGACGAATTGCTCCCTCCCGCCCGCCACTTGTTGTCTCTCTCCCCTCGCGGCACTGTTTCAAAAGGCATCTCCTCACACAAGAAGCCGGCGCGAAGGACGATAGCGCTGTACGCGAGCGCATGCGGCTTGGAGTGAGAAAGGGGCTGTCCCGTAGCAAGTACGGCGAGGAGAAACTGCACTACTCCAGACACGAAAGAAACCCAAGAAGAAGAAGAAGAAGAAGAAGAAGGCAGCGCTAGTAGCAGTGGTAAAGCAGAAAATTGACAGGTTGTGCTGGACCGCCCACCCGCACTTGCTAGCAGCCGCTTCTCCGCGCGCTAGCAGCTCTGCCTTCTCCAGCGAACCAAAGAATGGGGCACGCGTCCAGCCACCGTAAAACCTGCCACCGCCGCTTCTGTCCGTTCCTCCGTTCGGCGGCCAGACAAAAGAGAAATGAAAGTTGTGGGAGTGCCGGCTAGAGAACGGACTCGAAGCAGCAAACTCGCAAAGCTGAGGAGGAGTGTAAGGCCTGCGCAGAGAGTTTTTTTCTTTTTGCCGATCTCATCGGGCGTTCTCACTTAAACGGAGCCCAACCTACATCGAGGTGCGATTGTCGGGCCATCGTCCTTTTACATTTTATTTGTTTTCTCGATGTTTGGGCGCCGTTTCCATCTTTCGCCTGTGTTGAAGCCGTTCAGTTTGGAGGTTGAGTAGGCGGGGGGCTGTGGAACGGTATGTGCCTCGCCTGTCGTGTACAAGTAGTGGCCCAGTACGGCTCTCCTTCGTTGCGAGAGACAATGGAGGCTGCGAGATTACGCCTGATTGCGGCTAGCTTACGCGGGAAAGCACCATTGTTGTTTGCATAATGCGCGCATACCTAACGCCCTCTGTTGGTGATGGGGGAGTGTATAGAGTAGAGTTCGCTTGTGCCCGCTTTTGAGCGCAAATTTAGCCCGATGTATAAGTGGATAAAGACGCGTTTGTCTTCGGGTGCTAGACGACGGAGGGGATTTCTTCGGCAGTGTACACAGTGGGTGCGTATGGGGACGTGCTGGTGGTCGCAATATTTTGTGACGAACGAAGGGTTGTTGATATAACGATGGAAGACATGCAGGTCATGGATTGTCGACCGGCGCAGCGGGGGTTTTGATAAGGTGACGATTGAATCTACGGAACCGCTATTGGCGGCCAAAAGCACGTTCACTTCGACTGCGCTGAAGACTGATTTTGGCGCGCAAACACGTCTCGTCTTCCTGGGATGTGATTTGTTGCTGTTTTAGAAACAGATTTTTTCCACCAGTCACTCTTCTCCTATACATAGAAACACCTCATTCTGAACGTGTGCATGAAGATTTTTCGCAGGAGCCTAGAAGAGCGGAGGAGATTTATCTCCGGCATCGGGCCATAATGCTATGTAGGTTATAGGGTGCGGACAGTCTCGGAGGAATGCATTTTTTGACTACTCCTTATGAATCAATCGAGAACTAACGACGGTATTTCCAATGTATGTTAATATTAGACATGCGACGTATATTTAATAACATAGCCTAACTGGTTAAAAAAACGTGTGTTGCTCAGCGCGGAGGTATTTCCCAGCAAAAAGCCAAACCTTAGATGATTCCCTAGAAGGGAAAATCAACGGTGAAACTTTATCGTCTCATTCCTAAAATCCGGCTACCTTGACAAGAAATCGCTGTGCGCGCACAAGCGAAACAGGATTGCCTACGCGTTGGACCTGATTAAATTGATGAGAATTAAAAAAAACAACAACTGAAAGCTAAATATATAATCGCTGCTATGACCTGCTGATCCGTACAATATTTTGTGCAAAAGTTCACATCGATTCTTATTTATATCAAAACATAAACGGCATCGCCCATAAACTGCGCGCGTTCTAGCGGTGCAAGATATGGGAGTGTGTTAGTTCTCTTGGCCTACGTATACTCTGTGCGTAGAATATATAGGAGTACCCTACTACGGTGGAACAGCAAACCAGAAGCATATCCCTTGAGCCTGTCGCTTCCTTCATATTTCCATTAGCGCCTCCTTTCCTCCGGTACCATTCTCGTGCTCTCTGAGCAGTATTTCTGTGTCAGTTTTAACTGTTTCCCCCAACGCCGCTGGCATTAAGTGAACTGTGATAGCTGCCGCTCTGCGACAGAAAGCATCTGCTCCCATTGATTTTCTTTTAGTATATATTCTTCATTTTCCACTTTCGGCTGGAACCCAGTGCAATGCGATGAGCAGATCCAGAGCAGAGTGGTTAGAGCGCCCGTCTCGGCTGCGGGAGGTGATTAGTTCGAAACCCACCGCCGGACACCCACCGGTAAAAATGGGTACAAGCGTCCCCCGGCCTGGCCCTCGGCTTTTCCAGGGGTGTGCGTTTGGGAGAAGCTTCGTAAACCCCGCTGCGCGCCCCTCCTCCGCAGTGGGCCCGAACCCAGTTTTAGGACTGCTGCAGCTGAGGCTCTAAGGGAGCACTTCAGGTGAGGGTCAAAGGAAGTACCTTTGCAAGACAAACAGAACCACCTTTGCAGGCTGCGAGGTTCGAAACTGGGTTTGGGCCCACTGCGGAGGAGGGGCGCGCAGCGGGGTTTACGGAGCTTCTCCCAAACGCACACCCCTGGAAAAGCCGAGCGCCAGGCCGGGGAACGCTTGTACCCATTTTTACCGGTGGGTTTCGAACTAACCCGATTATGCTGTATATGCATAATTTGTCACCCGTAGATCCCCGAACAGTCTAGGCGCAGGGTAATTCCTGACTTTCTGGGGTAGTGTGCTTCATTCGTGCACCGAAATCCCATAAAACATTTGGCAGTATTGCGCTACGTGTTGGCTGTAGCCGCACCTAGTTGCGCGATAATGGAGACATATGCTAACGCATTAAACTGATCGCCGTCTGAATTGCAGCAAAGAAAGAAACTATAAAAATTTTCTACCATCCCAATCGAATAACTGTGCTGATTTTGACACTAAACCTGTTTTAACCATAGTGAAGTTTCTGTAGTAACATCAGGATTTGGTGTATGTAGCACGAAAAGGTGCCACAGAACTACATACTATGGAAAAGAACTACAGAAAAGACAACAAAATTACAAAAAAGCACTACACAACTACAAAAAAGCCGGTTGTTACCTCAAAAATACAAAATATTTGTCGTATTTTAGAGCGCAGCTATTGTGCATCCGTTCCACGGTTGAGCCGCGTCTCCGTCGGCGCCGGTGTAGCAGAGCGAGAGTCACCAGTCAACGAGAATTAGTCGGAGGAAGAGAAAGAAGAGCCAAGCGCTTTGAGCGGCTGACTCGTGGCTTTTCATTCTCTTCCTCTGAGAAGTTCTCTTTGACTCGAGAGAAAGATGAAGAAAACATTGTAACTCCACATACCCACGTATAAGCATCTATAAACGTTTTCGCGTCAATATATCGCAAAAACACCTAATTGCACGGCAAGTTTGCATTACGGAATATCGCAATCGTCCTTTGAATTGTTTGAGACAGATCTGTACCTTATTTTTCTTGTTGGAATTTTTTTCTTTCATTACCATGTGGTAATAAATCATACAGGCGTATACATACGTCATATCTTTATTTCTTGCATCTTTGTTAAAGATGAAGTGAGGCGAGTGCTGTTGATGACCTACACTTTTGTCCATTCGGTAACGTACTTATATGTATTCCTCAACCTGCGCGCGATGTTGCAACTGAAAAAATTAGACGCGTTCAACGCTGCTGAACCGAATGTGAAGAGAAAACTTTGGCTGATGCAACTACCGAGTCGTTGTTGTTGCTGCTGCTGTTGTGTTTTTCTCTAAATAACCAGTGGTGTCTTTGTCTTTTTCTTCTTGTCGTTGTTACTCTGCAACAGTGGCGAAACTCGAAGCTGTTCAGCGAAATGTCGCTTGTTTTATCTGCAACATGCATAGGCGAACCGACACGCCGACGCAGATGCTGGCTGAGATCAGTCTTCATACATTAACTAGCCATGCGATGCTCCAACGTCTCAAATTTCTGTATCTCATCCTGCATAACAAGCCTAAAGTAAATTCTAACGCCTACATTTCTTTTACTACTTCCAGATAAACCCGTGATAAGCATCAAGTCACACTCCAAGCATATGCTTGCGCTAATAACACGTACAGTTTCTCGTATTGCCCACGATCTGTGCGGGACTGGAACTCTTTAGATCAGGCAGTGGTCTCACAGACCACTATCGACAAATTTGTCGAACTTGCCGGAAAATCTGTACTGTCAACCACGAGGAAGCGATGACATCATTAATGTGTTTCTTTACTTTCTATGTATAATGTGAACCTTGATGACGTCAACCTCTGAATGACTGTATCTTTCACTTTAATATTTCATATGCTTGCCTCTTTTTATTTTTATTTTATTGTAAGAGTTTCGATTATACCCTTATGTACATATATGTGCGAATGCCTGTATGAGCAAATGTCTACAGTCCCATGTAACCCACGCCTGTAAAAAATCCCTGATTGGGATTGACAGTATCTCAAAATAAAAATAAATAAAATCGGTTGCTAGGCAACGGGACACTCTTTCAGGCACCGGGGAAATGCTCAAGGGTAGCGTAGTATACCTTTCGTTACAAAATTATGGGGACCACTTAAGCTCCCTCTTTAAGGGTATGACGCGATAGCGTAGGCTACCAGCCCACATGTAAAGCCCGGATTTAACTAGGCCGTATGACCGTGCCGTTGTGGCATAGGAATAACGTGAATTCAAATGTCATATGGCAGGCTGATTCTAACGTCACCCTCCCACATGAAAGGATAGGTCCGAGTTGGCGCTCTTTCAGGCACTGGTGAAATGCTCAAGGGTAGCGTAGTGTAGCTTTCGCTACAAAAACATCAAGCCAGGGTTCGTACCCTGCCCTGTCCTTTCCCTTCCTTTTATTTTTTGAGAGCATATGGTAATTAGGCGCATATATACGCTCGAGTACAGGAAGGAAAACGCTCCCCAACAGGCCTCTGCATCCGAGTCGGCGAAGGAAAACCATTACCACAGCACACATCTCGTCCTAAGTATACGACGGCGCCAACCTGATGGCGATCCTAATAGCAACGGTCGAAGAAGACGGCGCACCGCGCTCTCTGACCGCACCGCGCCGAGACGAGGCTTATTTTGCTCTCTTTACTTATTTCCCGTTCCTCTGTCTCTCGTTGCTCGACTTAAGCCTCGAGCATCGAAGTTTTCTGCGGGATTTCTCTGCGGACTAATTTCTTTCCTTTTAAGCGTTTCGCTATACGCCCTGGTCTACTAGCTCTCATGCTGGCTACCACGCGTGCGTCTCATTAGCGCGCCTCCAGTGCCAACCTCGTTTACGGAGAGAAAGAGAAGAGAAAGGGCCGGCCATTTTGGCGTGTGAAGGCTTCCTAAAACCATTTCTTTTCATATCTTCAAACCTCTTAGTGGCCCTGCCGAGGCAGTGGAAAATTCAGGATAGCGCCGCGTCAGTCTGCCGTTGCGTTGTTCCATTCTCCGTGTCGCGTCTTGCTGTTATTCTTTTCGCCTTCGTTCCGCCCAAAAAAAAGAAATAATGGGCCCTCGGGCGAACGAACCGAGTGCCCGAGTGAACGGGAAGATTGGTGCAAGCCTTCGCCGCCACCCGCTGTGCTGGCGGAGGAAAGAAGACAGCGCCAAAGGGAGGAACGGTAAAACAGAGCGAGCCGAGCAACGGAGAGGGAGATTGGGGTTTTCTTATCTGCTCCGGGGGTCGAATGTTGCCAGCATGAGTAGCTGGAGCGTACGGGTGGAGGCGTCCGTGTAGTGAAATCGCTCTTTCGTTTGTCCGCGCCTCCGAGTTGTGTCGGCGGATCGACGGTCGTTTTCGGGCCACGCGAAGCGTGTGACAGCGCGCGACGATGCATGCGATTCATTGCTCCGATTACTTGTACGAGTCAGTTTTCCACTTTCCGTGGACTTCTAAGAAGGACATGTTTGTTTTTACAGGTTTTACAAGTGTGTTGAGGAGGGGGTTGCTGGGGCGTGCATGTGTTTCAACAAGTAAACGATTAGGCTTGATAAGATTTAAATGGGCGGCTTTTCTACCAACGAATTTTTCATTCATTTTACCATACCCTTCATTCATCATGCCATATCTTTCGTGCCCAGAGACAATAAACACCGCAAAAAAAAAAAAAAAAAAAGTCATTGCTTCCTATTAAGCAGTCATGTGCAAAGAAATACTGAAAGCGATTGCCGCTTGACTGAGATGGTGGGACGTGAACTAAGAAAGATAAGGCTATGTATGGTCTCGCACGTAAAATTAACGACACAAATAATATACCGCACATGTAAGGGGATCATTGTGAATGTTACATTGTACAGTCGTGGACAAAAGTGGTATACTCCATGCGAACCGCAACGATTGCATTTTTTCAGTATAAAAAATATAAGCCACACAAAATTGCTTGGATAAGATGGAAAGTATATCAAGGAGGGTACGTTATGCATATCTCAGAAAAAACTGCTTCACTGTAAGAAAAATCTGGCAGGCAGATTTCTCGGAGCGCGTGGAGTACACCACTTTTGTCAATGGGGGTACATTGTAAATGTGCTGTGTTGTATCACAACACATTGTAAATGTGTTGTGTGCATTGTGTCGAAGACAAGCAATAAAAAATATCATACCCAAGAGAATACGAGAGTTTTGGCTAAAAGCTCAACTGAAGCGCAGGGAAAAAGTATGGGGGACACTTAAGCTCCGACTTTGAGGGTACGCCGCGATATCGTAGGCTACGACTCCATAAAGCCCCGCCTTAACCAAGTCGTATGATAGTACGACTTGGTTGCATCTTGCCTGTACTCACCTATGGGGCTGAAACGTGGAGGCTAACCAAGAGAGTTCTACTTAAGTTGAGGACAACCCAGAGGGCTATGGAACGAAAAATGGTAGGGGTAACATTAAGAGATAGAAAGCGTGCAGAGTGGGTCAGAGAAATAACTCAAGTTACCGACATTCTAGTGGAAATTGAGAAGAAATGGACATGGGCAGGACATGTAGTGCGAAGAGAGGATAACCGATGGTCGCTGAGGGTAACAAACTGGATTCCAAGGGAAGGAAAGCGTAGCAGGGGGCGACAGAAAGTTAGGTGGGCGGATGAGATTAAGAAGTTCGCAGGGGTCAAGTGGATGCATCTAGCACAGAACCGGGTTAAGTGGAGAAATATGGGAGAGGCCTTCGCCCTGCAGTGGGTATAATCAGGCTGATGATGATGGTGATAGTACCTGCATGTCCTAGGGGTGACGTGCCTGGCTCGGCATCGAGGACCACTGAAAGGTTGATTTTTATTCCAGGTTCCCACCACAAACTAGCAACCCAAGTAGGCAGATCCTCCCAATTTTTTTATATCGTGTCTCGTTAAGTCATGTAAATCACCGACGAATTAGGGTCGGTCATACCAGCTGCCAGCTATACGTCACCTGCCAGCTCTACTGCTGCGGTTTTTTGCTAACACCGATATCAACAACTACGTCGGATTTTCGGCATAACGTTTCCTTTATCGACACCACCGCGTTAAAACAAAAAAAAAAAATTATATTAGCGACGCGAATTGCCTTGATAAAGATGCCCTAATGTTTCTTGATGCCTTTCTACATCTACTGAATCACGAAAGCGATGCCACTATCAAGTATTTATCTAATCTATTCTTGCTTCCCGCATTCTTAGCATGTCGTTATTGTCCCGTTAGTTTTAAAGAGCCAACTCCGACTGGTCTCCTGCTGCTCATTACTGATTTTTCCGCTCAACAAATCTGCGCCGAAATATTGTGAATCTCAGCACACAAAAGTCGTGGTACGATAAGCGTGTAAAACCGTTCTATTTTTGTTGTTCCCGCCGCCCAATGTCCTCTTCCCGTGGCGTCTTTAATGCGAAGAAGTACCGATTGTTGGTGGAGAGCTTTAGCAAAGCAGCAACGAACTAGAGCATACCACGTCGGGTTACGAATGCCTGCTGCTTGCACACAGTGGCCATCGAGTGATCCGACAGACGCCTTAGTTAGTACAGGGTCAGTTACACTCGACGGGAACACGGCTCCGTCTGGCAGCTTACATGCTGAGTGTTATTGTGCCCAAACCGGTAGTCAATGCAGAGTGTCGGACGACACGAAGCAACAGATCGATAATTACACAGATAATTAACAGATAGATAATTACACAGCAAGATGGGCAGAACGGGCAACGAGTGCACGCGGATGGCCTGATTTTTAAAGATATGCATAATTAGGGAACTGCGGTAAGAGACGTATCCTGTTATATTACAGCGGGAGGCAAATTTGCTCATTTTGCGAACACGCAATTTGTGTGAGCGAGTTCAAGAGCACATGGTTGTAGGGGCGGAAGAAACAAACTTTCAACCGGACAGGCACATAAAAGCAGAATAGAGATCACGGCTGGATCAATTGTCTCGCATCGGTTCGCATACCTATATGTCAATTCGCAGTTCGGTCTCATACTAATTACTTTGCGTGCTCAGGAGTAGTCCCCAGGAAGCTAGCATAACAGCTGCTGTCACGGTAATTTTCCCTGCTTCACCTCTACTTCCTCATAATTTGGTACCTCAAAATCGCTGCTTTCATTAGGCCCCCAGAAATAGATAAAGAATTGATGCTGCTTTAGCCATGCTTCGAAATCTCCTAAAGTAGAGCTCAATTTTAACAGGGAATAACATTCAAGGGAGCGCATTCAGCTGGTAGAACGAGTGCTCTGGACAGATGGTGGGTTCAGCCTCAGCCAATCATGATTTTTTCTTCAACTGTGAAGTCTTCCAGAAAGCTGTATTTTTCTGCGCCTTCAAGTGCACTATATCTTAAGGGCTATACAGGGTAAGCATAGCAGCGGATATAATGTACAGAGAAAAAAAAAAAAACGTCCTCAAAAGAATAGCTTATTCTAAAAAAAAATAGGAATTTGTAAAGTAGTCGATTTCTTTTTTATTGTTGAGACAATGGTGGCATAATGCGTTATGTGGGCTCCGGAACGATTTCAGCTCATTTGGTTCTTTAGCGCGGTTTCCGGACTTTTGTCGCTTGTGTTTGATCGTGTCCCTGTTAAGGAAGCAGCAGTGGCATACCAGTTTGTGCGGTTCGGTAAAAATTTACGTGAGTTACGTTTACTCTTCTTTACGACGTAAAGCTTTTATCGGCTGAGCAGCCAATGACGTTAGTTCCTCCTCAATTACCCATTGTTTTCTACAGTATTCGCTGGTTTATAATATAATAGCTGTCAGTGGGCTTTGCAGCACTCCAACAGCAGACAATGACCAACTCTGCTTTTTGTTTTTGGCCAGGCCAGCGACGAACTCATAATGTAGCAAAACAACCTTGTCTACAAAAAGCTCGATAACTATGATCATCGTGCGCTTCTTCTCTCCGAGTTACCGGTGGTCTACGAATTCACCTGTACATAGACATCAACGCAAAGGGCGTCTTCTTCGAACCGGGAATTTTGTCGCACTGTCAGTGGGCTTGGCAGCTTCTGGTTCAACTGCAATGACCAAGATTATTCTGCTCTTCACCCAGATTGGCGAAACACGTTCTGTAACTTCTACAAGAGACGACTGTCAAGGTTTTCTAGTGCTGCCGAGCCCACAGGCATTTTATGTTCTTATGGAACTGTTTTAAATGTGTAGCGGAGACGTTTAAATGACTCCTGGTCCAAAGCACAGGTGTTTGAGAAGTTACTTGAAATTCGAACTGCCTTGCGAAGTGGCATGAAAAATTTTAAAGAACAAGTGAATAAGATGGAAAAATTATTCAGCAGCATCCAATTGCCACTAACTTGGTTTGAAAAACGGTTTTGTTACACTACACAGTTTTCGGACACAAGTTCAACCCAGGCTGAAGTCGATTGTAAAAGTCGTAACCTTTCAATTTAGGAAACTGACACATTAAGAGGGTGGTAGTTAGCGATCTAACGTAGTCATTTATGGTATTGCTTAAAGCCCCGATAAGATAGAACAGTCATTAAAAGAAGTGATGCTTGTTGGGCGAGCTGGTGGTTCATGATGGTAAAACAGAGCGTAATACGAAAGACAAAGAAGGAACACACAGACGAGACAAGCCTCGTCTGTGTGTTCCTTCTTTGTCCTTCGTATTACGCTTTATTTTACCATCATCAAAAGAAAACCTTGATGAAGTCATCAATGGTAAACTTAATGTGAAATTAGAATCTATTAGGCGCATGCACAGGATTCGAAAGCATACCGGGAAAGTACCAGTCATAATATATCTCCACAATTTAGCTGAAAAGAAAGCAACACTAAGAAACGCAAATAATCTTAAGGGTCTGTTATTTTCATTCAGGAAAGCAGTATCGATATACATAACATCTGAAAGAAAAAATGGAAAGAACACCTGATATTAGAAAGAACATAAACCTACCATTTGTCTAATTTTTTTCCTTTTTTTTAGTTTTTGTTTTTTTTTTTATATTTTTTTTACAGTGAATACCAAACAATCATTTCGTGCAAAGTGGGCATTTCAATGTCCTGTATTTTTTTTTCTGTTAGGGCATAATTACCCGATGTTGTGTTTGAGTGTGTGTGATCTTAAAGCATTGTGAATTCTGTTTTGTGCATAAGTGCCTGTTTGTTTTTTTCTTCCACCCATGCCAAGACAGGGGCAGCAACTCCTAGTAGTTTTTGTAAAAAAAAAAAAAATACTGAATAAAGGATTTGGATTTGGATTTGGATTTGGATATTCCCATTGAACTCTTAAGATACGCAAGCCGCTATGGGAAAGTGCAAAGGCAGAAAGGGACTCTAAAAGAAGGTTTTTCTCGTGCATCAAAGGCTAACGATCGAAAAAAACGTTTTCGTTTGGGATGAAACACAAAAAAGGCGCGCTCATATTACGAATAGTCACATTACGGAATCTCAAGCTGTAGAATGCGCGGAATCGGAGACATGAGGTAACCCTGAAATTCATAAGAAACATGTAAGGTTTCTGAACATAAATGCTGGTATCGCCATAAATGAAACAGACTCTTTTGAAATAGCATTGCTTGGCCGCTGGTTAGGAATTAAACAGATGTTTGATGCTAGACTTTGTTGATGATCTTGAATGTTTGTGCCTAAAACTGACTTGCTGGTGTTATAGTTTTGTTGTAGTTTTTTGTTTTGCTCTCTACAGGCCTGACTCCCTACCTAGCTACTTAAGGACAATACAGATGCATATGTCACAACCTAAAAAGAGCCGAATCTTTCTAATTTGGGATTTTAATTTACCTAGTGTTTATTGGAAGCTGCTTCAAAAATGTTCGCATCACAACTGAAGTATAAATGTGTTTGATATAATGCTAACGCATGATTTGATTCAGACAGTGGATAGGCCAACACATGTGCACGGTACGAGTCAGTTTTATTTTAGATTTGGTATGCGTAAAACCTGATATCACTGAATATTCTGCATATGTTGAGCAGTTGGTCTTTGAGCATTACATAGTGGGTGTTTACTTTACCCTTTTAGTATTTAAAAAATGTCAATATGCCTCGATTAAAACATTTAAAGATACGTGCAAACGAAGCCTGCATAGCAGAATATATGGAAATATGTGTGCCTGAATTCGATGACACTGACGTGAGCATGATGGGACCACTTTAAGCCCATATGCCACTATTACATTGCTAACTTTGAGCCCAGCAAACGAAAGTCAACAGACACCCTGGATGACACGCGATATTACACCAGAAGCGCAAAATAAAACGGTTAAAGAAACAACAATGTTAACCTGGCGTGATCAAGAAATTACAAGAAACTCTTGCACATTCATTCCGTTTTTCCAAAAGTAACTATTTTGTTACGTCTATGCCGAAATTTATAAACAACGTATAAGAAGAGCTGGAAATTACATAAACGAAAAAAAAAAGGCAATTGCTCCCGAGATATCAGCCAATAATTCCAGGATTACTCACCAGAGAGTCATTGTTCAGCATATTAATACCTGCTTTCAAAGCATATTTTCAATTTCTTGCTCGTGTACCCCTTCAGCCGCTCAGTTTTACAATGCTAAAGTAAATTTTGTTTTTAACGCCGGTGTGTATTCTATGCTGCTCTTCTTTTCTGCATCATGGTCACATGGCGTCATGGTCACATGACATGATTGCCAGAGGTTTCTTGCGGGCTCTCCTCACGTCATCGTACCGGTTCGCCATCATACAGCAGACGGTGCGAACCATTGGCCACTGCGACGCACTTGGCAGTGACGTTGCCGTATGCTTATCTCCTAACGTGCGTGTAATATTAAAGAAAGACAACAAAGATGCGAATTAAAGGGGGCTTTTCGTGAAAGGCGTTTGACACGTCTGAATGCGAAGCTTGAACTCAGCTTGGAAGGGTTTGGGGACCTTCGCTGCTCGCGGTGTGGTTCGTCCACAATCGAAGTGCCTATGAACAGTTCACTTGTGATGCTTTCAGGCCATCGTGAAACAGGTAAACTTCTGTACGGCGCGAGCAAATAATCCGTGCGTGCGGCTCTGGGCGCATCTGTGTGTAGTGAATTTCAAGGAAAAAAAGCGAAGATGCAAAACTCAAAAGTTCATCTGCCACCGAGTACCATCTCCACCTGCCATCTACGGAGCTGATATCAAGTCGAGACATTACATAATCTGCAGGAACACAAAAAAGTACTCATATTGCGCACGATATAATTTAATATGGCCGCCAGCACGGCGCTTCACTTTTCTGAGAGCTGGATTGTGGGCAGAACTTCTAAGATTCCCGAGAAAAATTGAATGTGCGACTCAAGTCAGAAATTAGTCTAGGACTGCATGTCGAGCACTGAAAAGCGAATACACGATCAGCTTTCCGCCATTGTTATTGACGTGACGTGTTGTGACGTGAATGCATAGCTTGTATGTCACACCTCCGAACTTCATGTGTTCAACAAAGAAAAGAAAACTTCCGAACGCACTGTGGAATCTACACTGCCGAACTGCGAAATCCGGAGCGTTGCGGCTGCACACGGTGCATCACGGTGAAACTATTCTACTAATCGCTACTATTATCCTCACAGCAGGCAAGGAGAATGATGATGTGCGTTTCGCGATCCCGGGCGTGGCGCAGTTGGTGATAAAGCGCTCGGCTGGGGATCCGAGGGATAGAGGTTCGACTCCCGGCGGAGACAGGATTTTCATTTTTCTGATAACCTCATCAAGATGGTTGACTGTTAATTTCCCTCATCATATATCCGTTATTAGCAAGTTACACATCAGTGAACAGATCCGACGCACTGATCCCGCGCACGTTTCGCGCACAACTCTCGCGCACGGAATTTCGTTTCATGAGCCTAGAAAGGCTTTCTCCTTAAAAATGTCCTCCAAGCACTGTGACATGGCGCTCAGTACGCTCTGTCCTCTGTGCGGATTCTTGCGCATGTGCAGTGACTGCAGCCTTTCACCATACGCAGCACCAGAATATTTTTCCCCTCCCTTCCAACGTAGCGCCAAGCGCGGATGTCTGAGATAATGCCTGAATTAGATGATTACTGAGTTAAGGTATTAATGGCACGTTCCCATTATTAGATACTCGAGGTACACGCGTACTCTTGCGCTTATCGCTTTTTATGCAGATACTCGTGACGGTAGGAGATGATTGCGTAATAAGGGCGCGTGCACGATGAGCACACATGCATGCGAGCAGGCAGGCGGCGAGCGAAAGTTCGAGGCCGCCACGGCGCGACCATGAGGTGCCTTTGGCGGCGGTTTTTTTGGAGGCACGGCAGCCTCATCGGCGGCGGTCAGGTCCGTCACGATTCGGCCTTCACCTCGCCTCATCTTTCTCTTCGTTTTTCTTTCGTTCGTTCATTTCTATCCTTTCTCGGCGGACTCTGTCTTCTCAGACTCGGACTTTGAGACGGTGCAGGATGTCCCGGCCAAAATTAACAGTTCGCACTGCCCTCATCTGCATAGTTCGTTCATCTGTGGTGATGTAAGTTGCCTGATACTGTGGGCATATGCAGCTGCGCCTATCCAGTAGCTCACACGATGACCCTGTTTATCACCACTAACGGATCTAGTGACCCACTGAAAGTGGTTCCTTCCCATGACCTCTGTGAAAAAAGAAGATCGAGTAAGTGTTCAAGGTTTAATTGCAGTGACCAAGGCGGATTCGAATGCGAGACATTTCTGTAATCAGAGACGCAGTTAAAATACATCATGACATAAATCCCACATGCGCGTGCATGTGCACTGGTGCAGTGAATAATATCACGTGTTGTCTCGCCCTCGTGTATTGAAAAGGAGGAAGCGAAGGCCTGATTTTAATTTCAACAGGTAGATTCCTATGCTAGGTACGATTTCATTACTTTTCTTTTCCTTTTTATTTTTTCCAAATTCTAGTTAAAGATCCATATTTATCTGAATACTCCAGTCCTTGAACATAAAAATTTACAATCTACACTGCACCCTGGCCATCCCCCGCCGTGGGTATGTGCCATTTTGTCTCAGGTCATCGTCATCATCATCATCATCATCATCATCATTAGCTCCTCTTGTGGCCAGAGGTGACGACGGCGTTCTTGAAGAGCTCTTGCGCGACGGTTTGGGCTTTTTCTGAAGGAACTGTTGCATATGTACCAAATATGCATATGCTTCGTACTTGATCGCTAATTTAATGCATTGGGCTCCAAATGGGATCCGTGGTCATGTGCTGATTACGCTCCAAGCATTTCAGTGAGCATGGATTACACTGGAGACATCGAATTATATTTACTTGTAAAGGACGACAAGTACTAATACAGTAGCTTGGCGCGTTCAGAGGGAGAGAGAGAGAGAGAGAGAGAGAGAATATATTCAGAGCAGGCGTGAAATATTCACCCTATAGGTGAGCAGCCTCCTCAATCCAGGAAGTCGTGGACTCGAGCTATCTTCCTGTTCTGGTCGTCCGGATTAAGCTGATCATTAAGGCTACGACTCATCATCATGTCCACTGCAGTGCGAAGGCCTCTTCCATATTCGTTCAATTAATCCGTCCTGTGCTACCCGCATGCACTTGACCCCTGCATAGTGTCTTAGCCTCATCTGCTCACCTACCTTTCTGCAGCCCCCTGCTACGCTTTCCTTCCCTTGGAATCTAATTTGGTAACCTTAGTGGTCATCGGTATTCCTCTTTTAACATTGCATGTCCAGACTGTGGCCATTTTTTGCTTCCTGACTTCGACTGAAATGTCATTAACTCGAGTTATTTCTCTGACCCATTGTTCGCGCTTCCTGTCTCTTAATGTTACACCTACCATTTTTCGTTCCATAGCTTTCTGCGTTGCCCTCAACTTAAGCAGAACCCTTTTTGTGAACGCCTACGTTTCAGCCCCATAGGTGAGCACCGGTTATATACTTTCATCTTGAGTAATACAGGTAAGCTGCTAGTTATAACCTGCGAGTACTTGCCAAGTGCGCTCCAATCTAGCGTTATTCTTTATGGTAATTTCTATTTCGTGGTCTGGATCTGCACTTCCCCTGCCGCAAGGAGACGTATTCGTCCACTGCTCTTTGGTTAATTATTTGGTGGTCATGGTACTATGCATTCCCTCGCATCCCCGCACGATAAGTTGCATGATATGGGGATGCAAGGAGCCGCATGGTACCATAACCGAAACATACCGAAAGATTCCACCTAATCCGCGACACTCCCGAATATTCAGGCCACTGTTGTTAAAGTGGCACACTTTATGCGCCGCGTAGCCAGCAAAACACGTTATAAAAGAACAAGGTACCATCTGCATCATCCAAGCTCTCACGGAACATATTTCGATCTAAAGAAAGCAGAAGTTGAAAAAAAAAAAACAAAAAAACTAACTACTCTCATCCGCAAAGCCATTCAAAATCTCTATGGGTATATCCAAACGCGCCTCTACCGGTCAAAAAAAAAAAAAAAAAAAGATACGTAAGCTATACGGTTCGACTGTTTCATATATTTTCGCGCAAATTATGTTTATTGCTTGTCTACATAGACTGCTTTTATTTAAAGCATTCGAAGTACAATAAGATGTACTGATCGGCTGCGCCTTACTACTCGTAGGCTAATGAATCTGAGCACCCGTTCAGCTCAATTTGGAAAGTGTGCCAAAGCGGCAATCATCTTTCTTCGGTAGAGAGGAAGGAGTGAACAGAAACAAACAACCGCACACATCAATATATTTTCGCTAGAAAATCTGGGCTACGTGCAATTGTGAGTTTTGTTCGTTTTCTCGGTGAACTATGATCATCAAGTTTGCGCTTATTACGCGTTGCGCACAGTATCGTGGCCCTGGCAACGACCGATTTCTTTACACCGGTTACCATTCGCAATCATAATGAAATGCTGCCCATCTACGTTGGCGAGCCACACACGCATTTTGACAAAACGAAGTTTTAAACCCTGTAGTTAGGTGCCTTAAAGTAACGTTGAGCGGTAACCACGCCAAAAACAGCGACGGGGAAGCTCATTACTAGAAGCTGAAAAAAAAAAATGAAATAGAACTGCGCATTGGTCTCCAGTAATATGGTCTCTCTTTAATTTTCAAATGTTAACTTCAAAAACAGAATGCGCCCTTATTCCGGACTCGTTATGGGCGCGCCTAAAATGAAGACTAGTATTACTTGGTCAATCCTCGATGGTAGCAGCACCGTTCGTTGAACTTGAAAGCAATCCACCACAACCGCAGTCTCGGGGAAAATTTCTCATTTGAGTCAGCTCGAGCTCCACACCACGCTACCTATCTTTACCTGTTTGAAAAGATGGAACACGTGTGGCCTTGCCACTCCGGCGAGCATGTATACTACTCGTTCATCACTAGGCAGCGCGGAGTAAGCCGCAGTTTCCCTGAAAACGAGACGACTGTGCGCGCGTGTCTCCAGAGCCACTACCCTTGCATCCAGCGCAAAACGGCTTTTAAATGAACACGGAAGCCCACCAAAACGATCGGCGCGGGCGCGCGTCCGTGTTCTCTAGGAGCGGCCTCCAATTTTCGGCTGTTCTGGTGGCATAAAATGGCGCTGTATAAGAGAGCACCAACCGTCCTCTATATTTATAGCAATAAAGTCGAGGCGACGTTGCTACCGCTGTTGTCTTATTCCGTCTCATTTGTTTGTTGCTTTTGTGCGTGTTGCTTTTGTGCGTGTGCTCTTCTCATCCTTTTTGAGCTGCGTGGTCTTATCAGGGAACGTGGCTTCCGTGTATAAATTGTATTGAAAGTGTACCGATTGTATACAGTGACAATCGGTGCCAGTTATGTGCCTGGCCAAAGAAATCAAAAGTCTGCAAGGTATTTTTGGGCGACGAGATCGATAAAGTTGGGCGCCAGAAAGCCCTAGAAAATGCCTCCAAAAAGATATATAAGTGTTAAACGCGCATGCCGTTTCTATAGGCGGCGTTTCTGTTCTTAGGATATGTTATTCGGGATAAATATTTTAACGTATGGATTGTCCTCATCTGACCTGAAATCTATTTTCACTTATTAAAGTTCCATAACTCACACATGCTAACACTCCAAATCTAAGCACTGTGCTTAAAAACGCAATGCCAGCTCAGAATCATGACGATGCAGACTCACTCGGACTTTTGGGCTCGCGCTGACTCAAGCTTCGTCAGACTCAGCCACATAAGCACACACTCCCGTTCACTTGCTCTCAATCACCCTAGCATTCACAACTGTTCAATAAACTTTCAGAAGCTCGGGCGTTTATGCTCGCTAATACTTTAGAGCTTACACGGACGCGGGCGCGATTCAATGTACTCAGAGCACACAAGCTCATGAAAATTAATATTTGCTTGCATAAATAATTTTTCTCATTTAAAATGTATATAAACGAAAACTAAGCATCTTTCATGTGTCCTGTGTGAACCAGCTCAGCCCTGTTTGTGGAGATTGAAATCAGTGGAAGAACACAGACACAGAGAGGTATACAAGTAAAAATAATTGGCCTTGCTACCTACCATAAAGCTCATGCCACTCAAAGCTAACCAAAAGGAGTATAGCTAACCTATGTCTCAAGAGCGTGTCGCAGAAAAGCTGTTTTCACATCATGCAAGATAGCTTTCTCCAACAAGAGTAGCATTTGATAGAATCAGCGTTCCCTTTACACGTAATCAAATGGATCTTCGAAAAACGGCTGAAGAAAGTAGAGGCGAAACAAATGAAGCTGCCAGATAAAAAAAGAAAAAAAAAACATTAAGTCATGCCTTACGTGTTCACGCTTTAGCCCAAAATAAACGAGGTCACCAATCGTCAAGATGTTCATGTTTTTTCCACCCCACTTAAACTAGCTAGTTTGTGCAGGAGCCATGGTAAGAACAACAAAAATCCACAGTGCACGATTAAACATGAGACAAAATTTGTTCCATGTGTCACGCAAGTTGTGTATTGTATACCATTATCATGCGGGAAAATGTATGTCGGACGGAAAGGAAGTTGCTGAAATTCCCGACTTCGTGAACACGAAAGGTCTGTACCTTCTGGTGAGGGTGCGAATTTGCGAAATCACTGGCAGGCCGTTGCTCAAGAAAGCTCCTATTCTGGGACGGGTAAAACAAAGAGCCAACCCAAAATCCTTGAAGCGTATCTCCAAAAACAACGAGAGTTGTGTCAATGACACGCCTGTAACCTTGTTTGATAAATAATTACAGTTCTTAAGCTCCTTAAAACTAAACATAGATAATTTAACATGCTGTGCCAGGCATTTCATTTTCTTCGTTATTATTATTATTTTTTTTTCATGACATGTGCGCATGCGTTGCTTCTTAGCTGAAGAGTGTGTGATCTTTTTTAGAAATGAAGTCAATTGCTAGTACAGCGCTATTCTGTGTACCTCTTTGTGTCTGCGTCCTTCCGCGGATGTTCTGTACAAATATGTCCCAACCGGCTTAGCTCTCCAGTCTCAGCACTAGACGATGTCGTAATGCCTGCGACCATTCTTCACAGCCAATGTTTGCAAAAACAAAATCATTTATACACAGTTTTTGTCCATGGATCATTTCTGAGTGGGATTGAATTCCAGAAAGTTTAGCAGCATCCTCAAACTTTGAACAGGTACTGCAGCAATATCTATGTGTTTGATGACAGGAAACATTGATTTCTGTGTGCTTGCAGTTTTTTAAATGACTAGCGTATTTGATGACTTGTTATCTCGATATGTATGTATGTATGTATGTATGTATGTATGTATGTATGTATGTAT
>JAJIZL010020983.1:177407-199272 GCA_023969395.1 Amblyomma maculatum
ATGTATGTATGTATGTATGTATGTATGTATGTATGTATGTATGTATGTATGTATGTATGTATGCACGTACGTACGTACGTACGTACGTACGTATTTTGCCTGTTTTTAGGCTATTGAATACATTTCATTACATTGACTCTATTGGTTAATATTACGACAGAGTTGTATTTTTTTCATTCACTTTCTTCATGCTAAATTTATCTGCGTATCACACTCTTTCTATAGGGTCAAAACACTCACTTGCGGTATTTTGAGATAAATACATCATAAATGATAAGTTCGCCTAAATACGATTCTACAAACATGAGCCTAATGAAATCAACGTGAGATCAAGCCCGCTGTGTCTCTTCCGATAAACTGAGCTGGTTGTCGACTCACGAGTTTGGCGCATCTCTTCATCTTGAAACGCGATATGTGTTCATCGCGTCAGCAAAAGCAACATCGACGCGTCTATCACTTCAGTTTCGTTTCTGCAGGGAGTTCCTTGGAGCAGTGGATGTGGTAGGTCCTTAAAACCTTGACTGTATCATGCATGCAACGGTCACTACATGACCGCGTAGTGGCTGACATCCTCCAGAACGTCATTTGCCGCTCACGAAGGGACAGATGGCCAAATGAAAAACAGCATACGTACTAGTCAAACTTTAAAACTCTTCTTGTATGCAACCCCAGGTGGTTTGAATTAATCCAGAGCCTTCCAACGGCAGGAATTAAGAGAGAATTCGAACAGTTTGAATGGTTGATGGCGGCTCGCATTCAAAACATGTAGATAGTTACCGCTGGTTAACAAAATGGTTGCGCTTCTCGATTACCGTAGCCAGTTAGATCACGAACTGCCTAAGGCGCTTCATATCGTGAGAAAAAGTGCTTCAACCAGCCCCCCGTGCGCCTTTGGCGGAGCTCGTTAAGAGTATAATTGATATTCTTTCAATTACAACAAGCGAGTATGCATACAAGAGACCAAATGCATCATCATCATAAGTCGCAGCTGCCTCACTACCCACTGCAGGGCAAAGGCATCTCCCATATCTTCTCAATTAACCCGGCATAGTGCCAGCTGCATCCACTTGACCCCGGCAAACTTCTTAACCTCATCCGGCCACCTAACTTCCTGCCGCCCCCTGCGACGCTTCCGTTCCCTTGGAATCCAGTTTGTTACCCTAGGTCCTCTTCGCACAATATGTATTGCTCGGGCGCAATTTTCTTCCCAATTTCGGATAGAATGTCATTAACTCGCGTTTGCTCTCTGGCCCACGCTCCTCGTTTCATGTCTCCTAATGTTACACTGATCTTCCTTTCCACAGCTCGCTGTGCTGTTATCCACTTTTAAATTGTACCCTTTTTACGAGCCTCCCCATCTCTTCTCCATAATGTTGTACCAGTACGATATCGCTTTTAACACGAATCTCTAGAGTTTTGCACTGGTAAAAGACAATTCATGGTCTGACCTTTTATATGGAATGCATTATCGAAAACAAATGAAGCCTCTCCCATAGCTAGCACAGAACCGGGTTAATTGGAGAAATATGGGAGAGGCCTTCGCCCTGCAGTGGGTATAGTCAGGCTGATGATGATACATTATCGAAAACAAATGACAGCGATTGGTTACTGCCATTGGATTGCAAAAAGTCATAAAAGTCAGAATGCAGATGATCCGTGCTAGGTGGCTATCCGTACACGGTTGACAGCGACCTGAATAGCCTATTCAATGACTCGGGTTTGAACTCCCAGGTCTAAGCTGACCAACACGGCCTCCCTTTGCTCGAAGGTAGGAACTTGTATTAGAGATTCCGGGGCGGCTCATCTTTACAGTTCTACAATATGTGATCATAAGTGGCTCTTTCACCACATAGTGCACATTCCGGGTCATAATATAATTTTGACAACAGGTAAGGAGTCATAAAGGATCGCGTCTGGAGTCGCCTTCAGGTGGTCTCCTGCTCCTTATCTAAGGCTTTGTCTGAAGGGGAGAATATCCTCCTTTCAAGCTTGAAATGATTAGTAATGTCGTGAAATGGTGCAAGGCCGTCCTTCAAGAAACTCTAAATAACTACCGCGTCCCCTGCTCGGCTGACGAATCCTTGAGCTTCGATGTCTGCCTCTTCGTTACCAGGGTTCCCCGAGCGAGCCGGGACCCCATGTCAATACAATAATTCTGTCTAAGTGCTTGGTTTGACCCAATATGCTAATTGCTGCCTGAGAAATTCTGCTTCTCGCATAATTGCGCATGGCGAATTTAGAGTCGCTGAGAATAGTAGTATAACTACTCAGCGACTCTTCTGCCGTTTTCGAAGATCTCGTTTTGGTAGCGCCGGAGACTATCGGTCTGCCTTACTTGTCCACCGCCGCGAGTGCGAACGCTTGTTTCTGTTGATATTCTGCGGCATCCATAAATACCACAAGTTCATCTTGACTGCATATGCTGCGTAGAGCTTTTGCCCTAGCTCTCCTTCCCCCCTAGTGGTGAGCAGGATGCATATTGTCACTTAGTGGTGACAAACCTTGTAGTCACAAATGAAGACACTGGCGTTTCACTTGAATGAAATTCTTTATTCGGCTGACTTGCGCCCGCAAAGGAGTTAAGAGAATCGGCGGCGGCGAGAACAACAAACGCGCTCGTCGGTCGTCGAACTAAGAATACCCGCTGCACCGGTCAACGCTCAGTTGCCCGGCTTTGTAATGTAATCTTTGCATGTTTCCATTCGTGTGGAATGTTTCCGTCTGCGAAATCAGTTAGTGCTTTCATTGATCCAGCGTCCAAGTTTCTGAGTGATTTGTTACTAACACCGTCAGGCCTGGCAGCGGACGTGGTGCGTAGTTGCCCCATGGCAAACTACGCTTCCGCCTCCGTGATCTCGGCGTCCAAGTCCTCGTTTGGTGTCCCCCTCAAAGTCTGGCAGCAGTCCTGCTGGGGTTGTGTTTGTATCGATATCGTAGTTCCGTTAAGAACTCTTCTGTGGTGACTTGACAATGATGCACTAATCTCATCAGTTGACTCTGTTGAGTTGATTTAGCCTGTGTGGGGTCAAGAAGGTGCCTTAGCAGATCCCAAATCTTGCACCCAAGCTGACCCTTCATGCGGTCTCAAATTTGATCCCATTGTTTGCATTAAAGCTTTAGAGTGTAGGTTGCAATTCGTCTCCGCAATTGTGATATCTTCTTTTTAAGGGTTCCGTTGTGTTTGTTCCTCTTCCAGCTGTTTTGCAAGCTGAATTGTGCTTCCCAATGTGCAACAGCCTAGAGTCAGTGACTTGCTCCTCTCTTTCCATGGCCATTTCAGTTGTGGCAGTCTTAATATCCCTTTTTAGTGACTCCACCCAGTCCACGAGAGTGTCAATTACTGGGTCTGTGTTTTCTTCTCTCTTTTTTCTCAATTCTCTGAGCTTCTCCCAGTCTGTAATTTTTACTTTGTTAAAGGCTGATTTATGCTTTGCTGTCTAAAAGGTGGTAGATATAATGTAGTGATCGCTGCCTAGCATGTGTCTAGTGTTAGCCCTTTCCATTTCGTATGCTTCTAGTCAGGGTTAGGTCAGGCGAAGTGTCTGTACATATACTGTTGCCTAGTCTCGTGCTATCGTGAGGGCTGCCAGATCTTACTTATAGCAAGATTTTCATTTGTTCGAACCACGCATGCATCCATACCTCGCTACTATGAGATGTCCTTTTCTTTCTTTTTTTTTCATGTAGCACTTAGGTATTTGGACCGCGCTCGTGTGTTAGATCTTCTCTGTCTTGTCCTTTTCGCGCTGTGCCTCATTAGAACAATTAGCAACTAACCTATAGCTTGCCATTTCGTTTCATGCTAATGATGTATGAGTACTTCACCTGAAAAAAAGGCAAAGGTTTTAGTGGCAGTTAACGTACGATCAGAAAGCGGAAGTGGCACTGCTCATTTTTAGCGCGCAGCTCTTTGGCGCCCGTTCCTGCGTTTCGCGTCGTCGTCGCCGTTGTCCCTCGTAACCTTAAGTAATCAACTTCGCAGCCGGGACAGCGCGTGTTCCTGTCGCCACTGTTCGCCGCTGCGTGGGCCCTCTCGCCTCCCCGCCTCGTGTTCCCCGGTTGCTGCGCGCGCTCCTGCCGCCACTGTTCGCCGCTGCGTGTACCCTCCCCCCACCCCCTCCTGCATGGCGGCGACGGTGTTCTCCGGTTGCCGAAGCACCGGCTCGACATCAGCGGATCACGGTGCGTGCATCTCAAGCCGAAACGCAGAGCCACATTGACCTGACTCGCTAGCGGCGTCAGCGGCATCACTCAGTCGCTGCTATCTCTTCGCCGCGCAGCGTTCCTATGGGCCCATGCGCTGCTCTCTTCACTCCTCCTCCAATGCCACCCCTCTGCGGCGGCAGTCAGAGCGCAGGATCAGTGGCATTGGATCGATCGATATATGCACCGCCAGAGCCAAAACGCGTAGCCGCCGCCATTCGCCATTGCGAACCGCCAGCCTAAAAAATTGTAATTGTACATACGTGTCTTGCTCAAATTCTTTACCTCAATCTACCGAAAAGCTGAAATAGCTGATGAGCTGGGCTCAAATTTCGCTTTAGGAAGTAACGTAATCATCGGCATTTTTTTTATTTATTCTCTTTTATGATCACTTAAAAGAGCATTAAACACACGACCCAAGGTAAGTTGAAGGACCATGCACGAGCTGGGAACCTATTTCCAGCTGCGCAATAGGACGCGTACCATCAGCGTTCACACAGTCTTAGAGACAGATATATTAGACCTGCACTGCTGTGTCTATGTATACATGTGCATAGAAGGGGGAGTATATGAAAGCGCGACTTCCTGCTGCTGTGAGCCCGGGTACGGGGCAAGCTGAGAGTCAGTTGCCCGGGTCGTCGTAAACGGGCAGCGGCTCATCAGCGCGCTGCTTGGCTTGGCCGGGTAGCCCCGCTATTCAGCGCGGGTCACTCGGCGGCGCCGGTGCGTGTGGCTCGGCCATGCAGCGATGCTCGGTGGAGGAAGCGACGGCTCCTCAGCGAGAAGAACCGATTGCGCGCGCGCAAGCCGCGCCGGGCACGCGTTCGCGACGAGGCGATCACGATAAGCGCTTGGCTCCTTCGCCCCCGAGGAGTTTCGTATGCTCCGCGTCTCTCTGCCTGGTGCCGCTGCTCTCTCTCTCTCTCTCTCTCTCTCTCTCTCTCTCTCTCTGCACGCTTTGTGGCACACTGCACCTGTGACACGGCAAGCAGGAGTGCACTACATGCACGAGGTTGAGCAGCAAAGGGTGACCCTCGTTGCCCAAACAAAGATGCGAAATAGAGCGGGAAGTGTCGTTCTCTGGTCCGCGGTTTATCACGTCGTCGATTTGTAGAGGAACAGTACAAGAGGCGGAACAGGGACACTTACGAGATGCAACCGATCTATACTGTCATTGCTGCAGCTTTGGCTGGTGCTTCTGAAGTAGCAATACGTTAAATTGAGCAAGTTGGTTCATTATGTACACCGCGCAAACTACAAGGTACACAGGAAGAGCGTAGCGCTCGTCCTGTGTTCTTGTGCATTGGTTGGTTTGTGGGGTTTAACGTCCCAAATCAACTCAGGTTATGACAGACGCCGTAGTGGAGGACTCCGGAAATGTAGACCACCTGGAGTTCTTTAACGTGCACTGACATCGCACAGCACACAGGCGCATAGTTTTTCGCCTCCATCGAAAAGCTGCCGCCGAGGCCGGGATTCGATCCCGCGTCCTTGGGAACAGTATAGTCGAGCGCCGTAACCACTGTGCCACCCCGGCGGGGTTCTTTTCTTGTGCCTTGTAGTTTGCGCTGTTTACATTATGACCTTCTAGAGTGGTCAATGAGGGGCAATATACTGTGAGCTGAAGTCAAGGGGCGTGTGGTTATGTGAGGTCGAGGATACGCATGGCTATGTCGCATTTGCCTTTACTTCGTTGTGCGAGCAATTTTAGACTTCCACAACTTCGATATTTATGTAAAACTGTCGAACAAAAAAAAAAAAAAAAAAACAAGACGCTGGCGGAGTTGGCATCCTTGGCGTAGAGGTGCCCATCATGTGAGGTTTTCAGTGTACGCAGTAAAATTTTTCGTGTCGCATATAATTTGCCGGCGTAATTACTCATGCTATGTGAATATTAAGAAAAAGTTACTCTAAAGAACAAGAAATTGAGCTGCGCCAAACTCGGGTCACGTTCTTGAAGCCATTCAATTGCTGTTGCGCTATTGAGCGAACTACGACGGAATAGCGGATATGGCACAATCAGGCCGCAACGTTCTAACATACTATTTAGCAAACGGCTGATTAGTGAAATGTCTGTGAAGCAAACAGGACGCCGAGCACAGCTTCACTGACTTGGAACCGCTGCTACGTCCCAACTTTGGTGTACACTATGGCAAACCGCAAGTTACATAACGCCATTGCACAAGGATACACACAAAAAAAAAAAAGCTAAACCCGTGAAACATCTTGTTCTCTTGTTAAGGACACTGGATGAAGGAGAAAGAGAACGGCGAAATGAGGAGCACCGACCGTGTAAACCGTTTCGCACACGTGTGATCCGTTTCACCGCTTGCTCGCGTTTTAGTTGAACCGTGAATACGGCCATTGCTGGGCACCTTGTTTTCCGCTTATTGCGCAGCGGTACTGCGCATCCAGAGGGCACTGTCCAGTCGCGCTGCTGCGCATGGACCCGAACACGTAGTCGCAATGCACTGGCTCGACCCACTTGCTACCTCTTGTGAATCGAGAAATGTTACGGACGTATCAATTTACGCCTAGTCAAGGTAACAAGTAAAGTCAATTATTCCATTGATCATTTGCCTTGTTTATTGGTTGATTGAATGACTGACCGATCGACGGATTATCGTTTGTTTAGAAATCTGAGTTAGTGAGTAATCTTCAATAGTGAATGGAGTTGGCACTAAGGCCTATTCAAGGGAGAGGGTAGTAGAGTTAGGGAGGACAGATTTCGACGTCAATACCTGCCTCACATGCAAACTCACAGAGGGATAGCAGCGTGGGTCAGGCCCGAGTGTCATCGTTGCTCGGTGTTGTCCCAGTCACTGAATGCGGTGACGTGGCCTGAATGGTGTGCTTTTCTGATGTCGTGGTAACAAAGGCAGTCCACAACATGTGTTGCACCGTTGGGCGGGCGTCCATGTTGCATTTTCTGCATATAACTGTGACCACGTGTTCGTCCTTTTATTCTTGCCAATCTTTTGACTCAGCTGCGAGGTCATGGTGCCTGGGTTTTGAATTAGACAGCCTCTTTGAAATCACATCTGTGTTGAGTGCGTGGATTTTCAACCGTTTTCTAACTCTGTTGAAATTGCCTGAATTGTCTAAACTCTGTTAAAAACGCACAAACATGTGCAATTTCAACAGAGTTAGAGCTTATGGCCTCACTACGAGTCCTCCCAACGTTTCACGCCCTTGCTCAAGCTGAGGCTCCCTAATACTCGGAGCAGAATATGCCTTTATCAGGTTGAACACTACTCAGCCCGCTAAGGTGTGAGCATGGCGTTTAGCGGATCAACTTATGAAAATACCCGTAGTGGGCCTATAAATAATGCGAGTGTGGTCGTATATTTGTGGTAAACATTGCATTCAGACATCTTCCTTGAATCTTGGAATATGCGAGAGCAATTGCAAACCCGCTCGTGTTTGCAAGCAGTTCAGCGTGACAACCATGTCGACTATCGGAATTTATTGCATGGCGCGGGCTTGTGACCTCGAAACCTCACAAATAAACTTGAAAACGCTCTAGCAAGAAGAGAGCCAAGCGCACCGAAGAAACCCAACGCAAAGGAAATATGCTGTACGACAGCTATTGTAAAACACATACAACAGTTCACGAGCGCATGCGCTCGTGAACTGTTGTATGTGTTTCTTCCTGTGATGACAGGCTTCTGCCACGCAACCAATCTGAAACGGAAAGAAATCCAGATATGAGCGACATGTCCCAAGCAAGCCGGCTTCCATAGCACCATTGCGCTGACTGGTACAAAACGGAAGAGGGTAAGTAAAAATAAATCAACAAAAGTAAGAAAAAAAACACACTTGAAGTTTAGAACGTTCTTAGAGAGCGCACGAGAGTCCATTAAAACTCCCAGCCCGTCCACATAGGCGGCAGGTATACGGTCCGTATCTTACGGAAGGTGAGTGGAAGGACATCAGGAACTGCTTCCGTGCGGCGTCTCTTCCGCGACGACAAACAAACACAAAAAGGAAAAAGTAGTCGTAGCAGGAGCGGTATATACGGGTACGAGGTACGTGCCGTACAAGTTGGAGGAACGACCAACTAGGAAGGTACCGTACAGCTGCCGGTTGATGGCTCTATCGACGCGGGAGATCGCGACGTTTTCGGAAACGCATCGCCAGCTTTCACTGGTTCCTCTTTTCATCTCAGCCCTAGAAGACACTAAAGGTATAGAAAGAAGAGAAGCGACCTCCTGCTCTTATCTTTTATCAAAAACACGATTTTAATCCCTTCCTACAAAGTGCAAGTGAAAGACAAGCGCAGCTTTTGGGAAGTAAGGAAAGGGGCCCGAGGTTACGCGCTCGTGTTGGAGCAAATTCTTTTATCTCGCTACTGCTTCGCAGACTCGCATACGCTAAGGTCGTTCTCGGTGCTCTAAATACGCAGGAGCCGAGAGTGGTGTAGGGCCGCTCTGTAGAGCGCTGTGTGTGTCCGTAGGTTATTTGATGCAGAGCAGGTGAAAGTTCTGCTTAAAGGCTCGGGTCAGAGTGCACTCTAGAGGAACGATGACGCGGCCTTCTGTATAGCCGTACAGCCTGCTCCGTGAAATATAGGCGCCCCTTGAGCTCTTTGCTAACTACAAAGCGGTATAGTTTGTGTTCATTCTCATATGCACAAGTACGCCACCAGTACGCCGGCTGCATAATACGGTAAATGGCTATGCGTTTTCGCCCGGATCAACTAATTACAAGACTTTCTTCACTTGTTATTGTAGCGAGAGCTACACTGGCCATAATCTCGCCATTTCGCAGTGCCTGTCCGTGCCTGTCCGAAGAGCGAAGAAAGAAGAAGAAATCGTGGGAGGCGGTAGCTGGCAACTGACATGGCCGCGCACTAATTGGACGTAGGGCTTCCTGACATTACGTTTGGCAGGATCTGCCAACTCGGGCCTCTCATCTCATATGAGAGGGTGATATCCCAATCAGCCCATGCCAAAAACCTTGCATTCACGTTATCCCTAGGCCACGCAGGTACGTTCATACGGCTCCGTTAAAGCGGGGCTTTATATGTCGGCTGGTAGCTTACGCTATCGCGTCATCACGAAGGTGGCAGTGAAAACAGAGAGAAAGAGGTGCCGTGGGGGGTGGAGGACGTCGGACCCCCGCGCGATAGAGGCTTTCGCCTCATCGCACTTAAGTGCTCAAAATTGCCCCCTATGGCATAAATAAAGCTGAAACCATAGAGTAAACTACTATGTGCAAAAGCCATGTCCTTACTATCAAGCCGAACTTAAGCGCGCCATACAGATAGCTCTCGCGTCACTCCAGGTGTAAGCTAAAAGACAGCTAATTTTTTTTTACCGCTGACTCGGTCGTAGAAGCCGAAATAGCCTGGTGACATGTCTTTTACCCCAGCTTTCTGGTGGCCAAACATTTCATCTGATCAGCACTTCTATGCCAATAAAATAGAATCGTCGTCACCATAAAAGCCTATTACAACCGGTGCTTTGTTGTTGTTGTTTTTTTGCCAAGGATATGTCAAGCGAAATTGAATGTCCGGCAGCAGTCGGTGCCCCATGTTTTAAAAGTAAAATCCAGCATAACAGGGCATAAAACATGTGGAAGAGAAGGGAACAGGGCAGTGGTTGGAGTAACAACAGAAATATTATTTTAAAGAACTACCAACCTATAGTTCTATATCCTTGCAACGCGAAAAGAACGCTGCGTGTTCATAATCCAACGCTAGCACCGCACGCCCACATGCCCACCGTGTGTTGGCCATTTTGAAACGCAGCAAAATGGTGACACTGAACCACACAGGCGACGCATAAATCGGGAAGGTTGGCGACACATTAAAATATCCACAAAGGTCAGGAGAAACGTTTTCTTTTTCTTCTTTTCTTTTTTTTGGGGGCGATATATAAAGCCGATGAGGAAGAAAAATGAGCGCAAGGGCACCGTGACCCTCTTTAACGATGCCCTTATACTACGAACATTCCTCGTTTGATTTCCATTTCTGCTCAGATCCAGTCCTGGAAAGTGTCGCGGGGAAGCTTTTTGCGCCGTACCGCATTTGATGTATTACCCAGGACAGTGTCCCCCTTCCTGCCCTGAGACTTGTATTTTCGAGCCACGTGGCCTTCCTTGATGTGAAGCGATAAACGTGCGCTCGCAGATTTGTGTCCTGTATTAAAACGAAGCGTAAACTAAATATCATTCAGTGAGTGCGCATGAACCCCATACGCATGTCATTGCTACACGTGTGTAATGGCCAAACCACTTTCTGAAGGTTAAGTAGCTTCTCACATGGGACGATTATGTCAGAATCAGCCTGCCAGGACTCTGGTATTCACGTTACCCCTATAGGCCACTAGGGCACGCCCATATGGGTTGGTTAAAGCAGGGCTTTATATGTGGGCTGGTAGCCTACGCTATCGCGTCATACCCTTAAAGGCGGAGCTTAAGTATTCCCCATATTTAGATGCAATAAACGCTAAAACGCCTGTGAACTTCGATGCGTTCAACGGAACGCTGGCTCAACGGAATACGCTCCAACAGATGGCGCTGCTGTCGATGCCGCTGCCGTCGCTGTGTAAAACTGTGCTAGACGGGGGTAGTATATAGTAACATGGGTGTATATAACTCCCCAGACCAGCGTTGAAACTGCGTTTGACGTTCTAGCTACCGGAATGCCTAGCCGAACTGAAAAGGAGTTGGTTGTCGTGACGGGGGACTTTGATAAAGACAAGAACTTCGCTTTCGTTCAAGCTGCGGAAGAGCGGTTTCTACTCGAGTTGAGCCAGCACCAACCACAAACCACCACACATTGGGGAAGCAGTTTAGACTTGGTTTTACACAGAACCTCGACAGATACACAGCATATCGTCAACAGAGTGGAAACCAAGTCCCACTACTTCACTAATCATCGCAGCGTCATCATTGGTGTAAAGAATAAAAGCCTAGTCGTTACCTGAACAGTTTGTCTTGTCTATCCAATAGAGCTAACCCAAACGCTTAAGCACAAGCTGCAACCACAAGCGTAGCCATGCAGCCGTTGCTTTCGCAGTTCAATTATAGGGCTAACCAGGGCTAAACCACAGCCAACTTTTTCGGGTCCGGGTTTGGTTTCGGCTCCGGAAACACATTCCGTCTTAGTTCAAACAGGTTCGAGCCTGCCCGAACCAGTTCAAACTAAAAAAAAAAAAAAAAGAAAAAAAAAAACTTCGGGCATATTTTTTTACTACACTTTTTAAATGCTTAGTTTTCATTTTTGTTCCAGTATATAATAAAAGTTGAAAATTCGTAGTCAGTCTATTGTTTTTGCCTTCAGATGTGACATGCTCCCCTTGGTTTTACATACCTCAGGAAAATGTTTATAATGAGTGATTAACGCTTAGAGCAGGATGTGGGGAAAATAATGATTATTTTTATTGGCACATAGCCAACTAATTAAACTTGTCACGTGCCGAAAGAAATTTAAAAGAAAATAATGTTTCCATGCTGCGTTTTCCAGGCGCACAATATTTTACGCGAATTTTACTTGAGAGTGAAACCTCAACAACTACATGTACAACAATGTTTCGTCCGGTTCTGACTAAAGGACTTTGAAATCAGATCAAGGTCAAACCAAGCACACACCCTAAGACTAACGATGCATATACCAAAGATTGGTGCTGCGCATGTGGCAATTCCCTTAGTTCTTGTCATCTTTTTGCGAGAGAAGATATTTCAATATGGTTGGGATATGTTTGCGGTGTGCAGTAGCGCTTTAGAAATAAGCGAGAAGAACGCTTTGCAGGCAGCGATAAAAGCTAAAATAGTGAAGGTAAGCTGCCAGCTGAAGTGGGTCGTACTGTACCGCGAACCGGTTCGGATCGGTTCCTTCGATTTGTTCCGATTCGAGTTCACTTCTAAGATTGCGGGAAACAATTGTGTTCGGTTCTGGTTTTGGTTCGAAAGCCTGGCCGCCGTCTCCTCGCGCTACACCTGAAGTCAAATTGCGGTGCCGATGACATTAGCTCTACGAGGCCAGTGAAGCTTTTGCTTTAAGAATACGCTGTTGATCTAGACCATACAGAATTTACTGAAGACGTGGAAGTATCGAAAAGCTGAACGCTTCGAAGAAGCACAGTCTCTCAGGAGACGAGCAGCAACAGCCCTTCGCAGCACGACTTGTTCACATTCCTAGCCGTTTTATATTCAAGTTTGTGTTTTATAGCTTAATTGTAATGGAAGGCTTCCTTCTTTAGGATATTTTACCAGTCTTAGTTAGATATGTTAGTCGCATCATATTGTTCCACGAAAATAAATGGTAAGGCTCAAACACTCACAACATATAGAAGTACTTACAGCGAAATAATTCTCTTGTTTGTCTGGGATAAAAGAGTACAGAATAAATTATGTACAAAGATAATGAGGCCAAGTCATCCAATGCTTGCAATAGGCGGATTTTGCTGTGACTATATAGGTGCCTGCAATGTGTGCTCCTTCTTGGCAGACAGTACACGGAGGAAACTAAATGCGTCTTTGGTTCTCGACGATAATTAATTTATTACAACCGCACCGCATCCAGTCGTAAAAGACCAGGTATAGAAACGAACACCACCCGGGGAAGTAACGTTCGGAACAGAAGCGGCCGGCCTTTTCCCGCGGTCGTAAATTATTAGCTCCTGTTCACGGAAAGTCCGAAATAAACCGTGAATTTGGAACATGGGCAGGTAGCAAATATTTATTCTAGTATAATCCAACAACAATGACCACTGTACCCGGGGGCGGGCTCGTAGCTACCCAGATTCTCCACTTCGAAAGAAATCCATTTTATATGCTGTCTACGCCGTTACTTAGGATTGCGCCGCACTGTATAGGAAGGAAAAAGTCTCCCTTATCCGCCTGTTTCGTGCGAGGATGTCTCAAATTGGCGATAGAAGCGTCTGACAATACGGGTATGAGCACCAGCCGGTCTCGACCATGGCTGCTGGTGAAGTGGCGAGGTGCTTCCTTAGATCTCCAACGGGAGAAGACTTAGCGCAGATTTCCGTTTCCTAAGTCGTCCGGTGTTTTTTAAAAACAAAAGAAGATGCGCCGTCGACAGGCCCAGCACGTAATGAGGAGAAATACGCCACGAGACGGCAGCGGTTATGGTGCCGGTATCGATTTTTAGATAGGAGTTTGTCGTTTTCCGTCTATATAACAGGACCGGCCACTTCGTGTTGACGTTTCGTCGGTAGCTGTTTTAGAGGCGCTTTTGCCATTGAACCGCACGAGCCAAATAAAGACAACGGAAATCCGAAATCCGCTCTGACTCCAACTTGCTGGCAGGAAGTTCGGCAGTCTACACTATACTTTACAATACAAGATTTGCTCTTATCTTTGTATATAACTTGTCGGCCTATGTAAAGGGAAGGCCGGTACCGAGTGAGCTGAGCGACTATTGTATATCCTTGTAGCTGTTACTGGAAACTAGTCCTCTTAGAAAAAAGCACGCGTACTCTTAGTTAAGTACTACTGCTCTTAAATCGAATTAGCCGCGCTTCAAACCAATTTTTTTGATCCTGACAAATTCCAGGACACCAGTGGCCGTACAACGCTCAAGCCCCGCTCGTTATTGGTGATGTTTTCAAGTCTGTCGTAAGTTTCAACAGCCGCTTGTTTAAAACGAAAGAAGGAAAAAAAGAGAACAATGTTTCATGCAGATCAGTTAGGCCTAGTGGCTACCGAATAACATAAGGAAATGGCCTTGTTTTCTTCTTTTGTATAGTGTTAAGTCTGTGATAAAAGTTTTACACCGGATCCTAGGACGCCCCCTTTAAGAACAAGTTCTCGTCAGGCCACTGATCGTGAGAATGTGAAATGGCTGTACACATGGCGTTTCATTTAAGGTCTGCTGGCAATTTTTAAAAACAGATATTTCAAGGTGGAAGCGCGCTTTTTTCGGTATAGCATTTCCAGATTTGTATTGGATTACAATTCAGCTGAACGGTCCTAACTAGAAGTCTGGTTAACTATTATTGAGCATCTAACTTTTTAGCTAATACTGTTAGACTCCTGATTTATTCGGAGTTTTTTAGCCAACCGGAAATAATATGCAGACCAGTATTTATAACGCCTAAAGTGCCGTTCTCGTCTCCGATCCAACTCAGTGAAGTGTGAGGCTGCACCGGAGAGCGCATGACGCGCGAGCTCATTTCAGAGGGTACATGACAGATGCGCCACTGTGTAGTGCATCCCAAGCATCCCAAGCCAAGCCAAGCCAAGCCAAGCACGTAGCTTGGCTTGGCTGTTTGCTTGGCTAGCCCTGTTTTTGGCCGCTCGATTTCGCTTTCACTCGGTGCAGCCCCAAAGTTTCTTGATCTGCAGCGGAGACGAAAATGACATTTTCATTGTTTAATAGCGGTATGGATATTCATTAGGGCCCTTGAAATAAAGAGCTTAGCAATAATGGTTAAATGCTAACAATTTGTAATGGATCAGAACGACAACAGTTCATGCCGCACAGTGATGAGGCCTACAAAGGGAAGTCTGGAGAATGTGTGACGCCAGAGAGCTTATCCGAGTACCGATCTTTAGTTAACGCGTATACCATACAGCACTTCGAACAAAGACATCTACAAATTAAATTTAGTTAGCTACCTTGTAAGTTAACTCCCCTTAGATGTATTCTGATGCATTAGACCAGTGTCGCAGCTATGTCCACAAAGCATTCTTCAAACTCAAAAAACCTAATTAAAGAAATAGCGACAGTCTTAGGTGATGCATCCTATACATCTCTTCAGATGTTCGCCTGATGTGATCAAAGCGTCATACATTTCTTTGCGCAGTGCCTATACATTGCCTTCAGCTCTCACGAATTTTCAGCAAAAGGCCTGCCTCTTTGGTTAACCCAAAGTTCTCTTCCTGGGTCCGGCTTGAGTCCCCACATATATCCCGGTTGCCACGAATGGGAACCTTCAAGCAAAGGCGTTCATTTCTTTGGTACAATTTCTTCGTTGTGTTTACTTATGAATAGAGGTTCTGTAGCATCGCTCGCTTAGCCTGTATAAATGAAAGTGAAATAGCTTTCTTCTGAGCCTTCCTATGGGACGCGTTTTCTGTGTACGCCGCGGCATTCAACACAATGCTGCTACTCTAGAAAAGCTGCTAGAGCAGCACGCACCTAAAATTTCAACGTATAGAATTTCAGCACAGTCACACAATTTCGATCAGTTAGTCGCCTTAGCGCACCTAAATTGCTGTACAAAGACAAATTTGGAATACAAAAGAAAGAAATGCCGAAATATCGACACAATATTGCAGTCTAGAAGAATTCTTGGTTAATATATATGCCTTAAACGAAGGCTTTAATGACGTTTTCTTTAAAGTCAGCCTTTATAAGGGGCGAAGTAATGATATATCAATGCAAACCTTTTCTGGTAATATTCGCTGCACACAAGTTCAAAGTAAAGCACATCGCTAGCGGGAAGTGAGCTCAGAGGACCTTTCCAGTTGCTACAAAGAACGCTCTGTCTGAGGTCCTGCTCTACCGTACCCGTGACGACGTGATCGCAAAACTCGGTAACCTTGTATGACTGCAAGAACCCAGCAAATACAGCCGCGTACCTCTAACCCCGTCTTCTACGCAGGCTCTGCAGGGTCCATAGTCATATCGCTCATATAGCTGCAGATTATGAATTTTTTTTATGTTCTTTTCTTGGTTCCCGTGATGCCTTGCGTGGTCTCAGCAGCGGAACGCTTGCGAACGCAATCGTGCAGGCGCCAGGAAGAAACGTCAGTGGTCGTCCGTATCAACCAGGCATAGCGGTGGTTGAGCAAAGAAGAGGGTCAGAAAGAAAACAAAGAACTGGCTTGCGTGATCAGCTGCTCTAAACAGTGGCTTCCTCCAGAGCTTCACAGCGAACACGCGTGCGCTGTCTTCGATTCGACGCAGGTTTTCCGGAAGCAGGACAGTCCAATTGCCTCCGCGTCCGCAGCTGTATCACTTCCTCTTGGTAGTCATCTTTCTGTGTCACCCGAGCGAAGGTGAAGCAAAAACCCGCGTCTTGGATGCGGGTGGTTTGCGTCAAGAGCTGCTAAGATTCCAGCTGTGATTGGGTTTTTTTGGGCGCTGCATTCACGTCAGCCGCCTACCTTGTTCTGCGGAATGTGAGCAGACGTCGATGGCCCCTTTTTCCAGTGGCTAGTTGGACGGGACGTTCAGCAATGGAGAGTAGTTGTGATACGCAATATAATTTTACCCTGCAATTATATCGCACTCACAAAATTCTGGTGTGGCTGAAGATAAATCTGTAGTCATTGCTAAATCGGTATAGTTTTCGCCGCTCGTTGGATGCATTATCACAAGAAACTGGGGAAAAGGGCGCTTATACACTTTGAGCATGGCGTTCGTGGCGCCGCCTGTCGTCCGCCAGGCGAAACGCTCCCCTCAAGTTATCCTCATGAATGAAGGTTTATGAATGAATGAATGAATGAATGAATGAATGAATGAATGAATGAATGAATGAAATCCTCCCTTTGGTTCTCCTGCATTTATACTCATTTGAACGTGCGCGATAAATTATTATAGTGGTTAGTCGAATCTCTCGCAGTCACTTGGGGACGTTAAACCCTAAACCAAACCAAACCGACCCTCTCGCCACACGTAAGGCTAGAACTATGTTAAAAAAAAAAAAACGATTTCGTTGGTTGGGCGTTCAAGCAGCTGCAAGAACTCTCACCGGGAGAGCGTTTCTGGAGCATTCCTAGACTCCCGAGCGAATGAAAACAGTTCAGCGACCAGCCTTGCCTGAACAGGTGGTGCAGCTAGTCATGAGACAATTTGTTCCAGAGTCCGTTGAAGAAAGCTTTCTAAGCAGATTTCAATTTCATAACATGCATGGCTCTTCAATGTAGACTTAGCCCAGCTTCTTGAGCAAATATCTTCTTATGTGGAATTTAAACTGTGAACAACGATTAGATATGGTGAATGCATACTATTTAGCATACAGCCTTAAGCTACCCAGTTACGTGCAATACCATTTCTTTCTTTTCTAAAGACAGCTACCCGAGTCGGCATGCAGCTGCTGCCGACTCAGTCTCGCCATACGGTCTCATGACGTCACACTACCCGCCGACCAATCAGTTACCGGCCACGTCACCTGTCATCAACTACCTGCCACCTACCACCTGCCAGGACATGCTTCTGATTTTTCGCTCACAACACCAATGAAGACAAAGTCGAATGGACAAAGGGACCTCTAATGTTATCGGGTTAAAAGCTATAGGCACACTTTCGTAGAGTCGGCTGAGTGTGTCCTTTAATACGCGTAGCAAACCAGTGAAAATACGCAACCCATTTCATTATTTCTAGTGAGCCAGCCACGCTGTACGTATGTAACGAGAAGGACGTACGGTTATTTTCCGCTCCTCTCTTTGCAGCCAGAACGCTGTTAGCCATTGGTTGTCAAGTGGCCGCACCTTTTAGTTTTGACGGTCACGCATTGAGTCCCCTTTCGACTGAACTGGACTGAATGGCGCGTCCATCCTTGGTCTGCATCCTGATCCCACAATACGCGGTCCGGTTCCGCATTGCGAAGCGTGCTTGGCATTCTTTCTATTTTTCTCGCCGCTTGCGCTGTCGTCCCGCCGACGGCGACACGCAGAGCGCAGTTTTGAATCACAACGCACCGGAGCTGCTGCGGGGGCTAGCGAGGCCTGCGAAGCTTCCGTTCCGTGTCGCGCGTGAAGGCCGCGCGCGTGAATACGCGCCCACGGATACATATGCGCACACTTTTGCGTGCTGCGTACTTTATAAAGGCAACAGAGCTTCCGGCGCTGATTTAAGAGAATGATCTGCTAATCTCCTCGCTATAAAAAAAGTAATAAATCGCTGTAACTATAATCTCGAAAGAAACTGTAACTGAACTGTAAAAAAAAACTGTAATCGACTGTAACCTTTTTCCGTTCCAGTTTCGATACTTCTTTAGCAATATTCTGTTTTCTTTGACTTTAGGTGAGTATAGGCTTAAGAAGTAAGTGGCGTTTCGGGTTTTATTGAATCACTTTCAGCGAACCTCAATTTAGTGACGTCACGTAAAAAAGTTTTCTGAACATACAGGTCTCTACTTAGCCGCACCACGTTTTCGCATTAAATCTGTATTCTCGCGCCTCCCTCGTAGCTAATGTCGGTTAAGGACGTTAAATCGAATGTGTCATAGCTGTTCCGCATTCAACTCGAACGTTAAACATGAAACCATGTTATCATCAGATAGAAGGACTCGATGCGACGCGCAAGGGCTGTCACCTCTTTGGGATTTCGCAAAGCGTTTATTTTTTAATGCACTTGAATTCAAGACGGATCGGTTGCTAAACAGGAGGATGCGGAGTTTTTTGTGTACGGCCCTGAGGATTCTCGTTCCAGGATTTTAATTCGCTGTGGCTACATTTCGTTATTTAGGATTAACGACAAGTACGATAAGAACAAAATGTGACGATGGAGAGCGCTTATCACGTGCATGGCACACGCAAATTATTACACAGGGCTTCTTTGAACCGGTAGGGCAGGAAATTTAATTTCAAGCACCTGCAAAGACTTTCAAGAAATCATGCTACTCGCGCTAGGTTACGACAGGTATACAATCGTACTTAAGCGCATCAAATAACGTGCCTACCAGTGAGCAATGTCGTACATTTGCGAGAAACAATTATTAGTTAATACCTGCCAGAGACATTTGGAACCGTTCCACTCAAGGCCACCTGATCGCAGGGGTCGCGTTGACGCCCCTACCATTGGCTGATGAGCCTAAGGTTGAGCTATGAGAAGGCCTCAGTATTAGACAATTAAACGGACCACTAGTTTCAGATACGCCAGAAGAAATACAGAAAGAAAGAAAACATGTGTTCGTTCAATTCTTCATTTTTTGTGTGTTTAGTGATAACCACGACCAAACTGCAATTACCTTTGTCCCCAATATCTCGGCCAGAGAGCTGTTCCTAAAAACTGAATTCACATTCCGAATTGCGTTTGAAAGTATGGAATCCGCGAAGTAGATTTACTTAATAGTTGCGCATGGGTCCCTGACGACCTATCTATCTAGATCGCTGATGCGGTGATCTAGCGCTGTCCACCTAAACAACGCTGATGCGACCAGCGTTGTCCGTGCCCGCTTCGTTCCTGTCGTGCTCCAACATGCGCCCTCATCTACACAAATGATATTAAAATAACTGTAGCTAAGAGTCGATCATTGGTATTGTATTTTTTGTTCTTATAAAGCTCCCATAAAGCAGCGCACGAGGAAAAGACGGAGTGTTTATTTCGCATGTCCTTGAGGATACAAATAAAGAACAAAAATTTAGCTGTGCTTTAGCTCTGGTGAGCCCTAGTTGAATTGTGAAAGCAACGGCGGAAGCTTCATTTGCCTGCTACATTATTCTCCTATCACGCCCTAACAGTGTAACGTGCTACATTATTGGGGACACTTAAGCTTATCATTTAAGGGTATGACGCGAGAGCATAAGCTACCAGCCCACATTTAAAGTCACGCTTCAACCAAGCCGTGTGGACGTACCTGCGTGTCGTAGGGGTAACGAAATGCAAACGGTTCTGGCAGGTTGATTCTGATATCACCCTCCCATATTAAAGGAGCGGCCCGAGTTGGCAGCTCCTGCCCGTAGCATAGGGGTAACGTGAATTCAAATGTCATGGCAGGCTGACTTTTTTATGAGGAGACCGTAGCTACGCCTCTTCACGGCGTAGTTGCGGCCACCCGAGGTCTTGAAAACCTACCGCAGTGTAGCTTCCGCAAAAAAAAAAAAAAAAAAAAAGAAAAAAAAAGGAAAAAAAAGAAAAAAAAAAACGGCAGTTGCTAACTATGGCTATGGGCAGCATGGTTCGCAGCGTGTGTATTACTCCACTGAATAGTAAACAGAATGAGGTTTTGATATTTGACTGTATATAAATCAAACAAGCAAGCCAGAAGCATTGAAAATCTTGAGCTTATGGCTAGATTTTATTGCGAAAGCAATACTAAGCTAGGTTTCGAGCCTACTGCGTACCGCGGCGGTAGCCACGTACGTCTTACCCACGTGACGCTGTGACGTCACACCCCACGTGACACTAGGGCATGGGCTGGCAGGAGCTGCCAACTTGGGTCTCTCGTTTTACATGGGAGGGTTATGTCAGAATCAACCTGCTAGGACCCTGGCATTCACGTAGGCCACTAAGGCACGTTCATATGGGTTGGTTAAAGCGGGGCTTTATATGTGAGCTGAGGAAGAAGAAAAAGAGAAGAAGAATGCTCTGTCCCCTGCAGCTAATGCTTTCGCTCAATATTTGGTTCGGCAGCGTTGAATCCTTGTGATTTTTTTTTATTTAGATAACCAGAACAGCCTTCACCGCGGGCTACTTCCTGTCACGAAGGAATTGTGTGTGGTACATGGAGACTGCAGCCTTAAGTTGTATCTGTCCGACTAGAATGCGTCCTAACCGTCTTGACAAGATGGCAGCTTGTGCACATCATTACCTTTGCGTATTTTCAAAATGCCTTAATATACCACTTATTGTTTTCACCCAAGTGCACTCATTGACAACCCGGCACATAGAAGTATGGTCGAGTCGGCGAAACGTCTTGAAATGTAAAAGCATTGATCGATCAACACCCTTCCCACTTCAAGTTATTGATCAATTAGCTCTCGCCCTACCATTTGCCCTGCTGACCGTCCTGTTTAGCTCAGTTGGTAGAGCGACTGCCCCGGAAAGGAGGTGGTCCCGGCTTAGATCCCCGGATCAGGACGAATTTTTCTTTACCTATATATATATATATAGAGAGAGAGATAGCCACTTACTCTTATCACCGTAGTTTCTGAGAAAGCTGTATAGCTTTTCTTTGTAGTGGTATGGTGGATGACAATGAGTAATTACTCCCTTATTACAAATTTAATAGCAGCGCCAGAGAGGGAGGACAAAGGGAAAGGCGAACGTAGCAAGAGTGAACGCAGATAAGCGCCTGTACTGCGCTTCCATATTTTTTAAACTGCGTTTTTTGCCTGTTTCCATTCCCGTTGGCTGTCTGACCTTGCGGCGACGTGTAGCACGGTGTCCCCTCGGCGGTCCCGGTCGTCGACGCGGCAGGCAGTGTGTGCGAGCAGCCAGCGTAGGGCTCGCGTCCTGCCGGCGGCTGCGGCCTCGTGCGCAGCCGTGCTGCCCGCGGCGTCCCGCTCGTGCGGACGCACGCTCGCGCCGCGTACGAGGAACCGCAGGACGCAGACGTGGCCACCCCTGGCCGCGTAGTGGGCGCAGCCGGCGCCGGTCGAGTCCCGCACCCGGCGCAAGCACGGCCCGCCGCCGATGCCCGGAACGGCTGAGCGATGCTGCTGTTGCATCCACCAAAGGGCCGAAACATCGCCCCGGTACGACGCCACCAGTGCTGGGTGGATCATGACTTGGGAAGGCACTTCCTGGTTGGGCGGCGACGAGTTCGTCGCCGACAAGGTTAACCTGCGACGACAGTAGTGCCCAGAGGTACCTGGGGCGGCAGCTTTCCACTTTTCAGCACCGGTGCTTCGTGCCCTCCTGACGAACGGGCAGCCCTGTTGACACAAAATAAGAACATATCAAGATAACATTATTATCATAAGAGTCAGGTTTGGTTTTTGACCTAAAATTGTGGCTTACTGTCCAAATGTACAGTCGTGCTTTGAGTTTTTGAACTTTGGGGGGCCAACAACTGTAATA
>JAJIZL010020983.1:204272-220814 GCA_023969395.1 Amblyomma maculatum
TGTGTGTGTGTGTGTGTGTGTGTGTGTGTGTGTGTGTGTGAAGATTAAGTGGCTTACGCAGCATCGCAGCATAGCTAGCGGGCACATCAATATATATATATATATATATATTTGTTTCTTTTCGTGGCTGGCTCCCGTATTTCACCGAACTTCTACGCGACGCTGAGCGTTATATTACTCAAAGAAGGATTTTCTTTTTCGGGAAAAATAGATCGAAGTGACCATAGCGAAGCGTCCTTCATTTTCTTATGCCTTATTCTTGGCGTTGTTGGATTCGTTTTAGAAAAGTGAAACTATAACATACTTAGAGTATAATATAGCAACCGCTTGCAAATTCCTTCAGGAATTAGTGCATAGTGGGCCTCATCTTTATAGTAAAAAAGTCTAGACTGGCTTGGACTAAACATATTGCGATGTGTCCAAGCAATCTAAGCAATTCAGACAACCAGCGTCCTCTTCTGTGCAAGCGGCACACCTGGCCGGCCCGCAGCACCGCCCTTGCAAACGCGTTCTCTGACGTAGAACGCATGCAGTGTTGTCCTCTCCACACTGTCTCTCCTGCCGTAATGATTCTTCTATTTTTTTGGTTTACGTGAAGTTCTCGTGAATGCCCGCAGATGGCGCACGATCGCTACACTTCGAACGCAAATCGCATTGAGGCGCGTTGAAGAGATCGCGCGAGCAAGTGAGCGATTCAAGATTTGCGCATCGTGCTCAAAAGTCAGTTCATCTCCTGTATCGATCCTGTGTCAATTTGTGGAAAAAGATGCGGTAAAAAAAAGTGAGGTCTATTCACGAACATGACGTGCAAGTCCTCTCTCATCGTCATTTTGATGCGCATGGGGCTGCTTCGGTTGTGCTTCCTGCCGAAGGTTGCAGACCAATTATTATTTCCTATTTTTGTCTTGCACTCACTTTACAGCACTCACCGGCACAATAAAACGAATAGCCGCCATTTAAAGGGACGAAACAGTCGCCAAAATATGGGATGAGGTTATGGCGGAAATGAAAAGATATTAGTTCAGATCGAGCACTGCAATATCAAGGAAACGAGGCTTTATGATTTTAATTCGCCATTGAAAATCGCGTAAAGACAACAGAGGCGGCCTTTTGCGGAGAAACGCTATAACTATCACTGTAGTACCCAACGCGACCACATCTCAGGAAAATATCACTTATTTTCATAAGCGCACAGATGTTTTTTTTTTTTTTCTTCCAGTAGTGCTTATTATGTTTTATTCATTTTGTGCTCCCTCCAGCGCGCCCTTCAATACACACCATCCCTCCTTCGCATCACAAATGGCATACTTTTAGCTTTTGTCACTAGATTTCACCCCAGTGTTTTGAATTCAACTGATGAAGCGATGACTAAGGCCAACTAAAAATTTCGTCTTCGAGGCGTACGTCCCTGTGCCGTGACAGCCTTGAGTGCGGAAACGGAAATGGACGCCTGCACTAAAAATGCATAATTACTGTCTGGCGGTTGAAATCTATATTTGTTTTCGGTACGTCTATTTTGTCGATCACCAGTCGCCATCGCGGTCACTGTTAATGACATGCAGCATTGGGCTACATAAAACCGGACGCATACGCTGATCGAAAAATTATCGGTAAAAATTTTCTACAACTTGTCTACCAAACCACCAGAGAATCGAACAGCCTACACGGGAATCTCTCCATTGTGCCGAAATACTTTCATGCTTAAAGTCCAGCGCTCTGTCCTTTTAAGTGATGACAGTCTCCAGAAAGCAACAGTGACCCAATAGCACCTTATGCGGCTACTTCTGCATTGTATTGCATTCACGGTGGAGCTGGTTTAGTGGACTTAGCATTAAGTTGCATTCTCTTCGTGGTTCCGATTTGGTTTAGTGGTGTGGACGCTGCCTAAACTAACACAGATTGTGGGGACGCAGCGGCAGAGGAAACCAGTAATTTGACCACGTGCTGTTATTTCACGTGCTCTGACGCCACATGGTATGAAGTGCCTTGCATATCGCCTCCATCTTGCGGCTGGGGTTGAACCTGGGCTCCAAGTTTCAGTTGTTATTTACTGCATGACGTTAGTGGCGGATTTCTGTTTATAGTCAACTTCAACTTATGAGCTTCATTTTCCGTTCTGAATTCGAGCCAGGAGACCCGGGTTTTAACCCTGTCGCCTTCCGGTAGAGAAGAATGCAGGTGACCGTACATTCAGTACGATATCAGTGCACGTTAAAAAGCCCAAGTGATCAAATTATCCGGAGCCCTCCACTACGGCGTCCCTCATTGTCTCATTCGCTTTTGAGCGGCAAACCACATAAACTAAATCCTCAGTTCTGAATTACCCAGGAAAAAAAGTAGATTTATTTTCGTTTTGAAGTGCAGCATATGCCTCAGTGGTATCAGGTTGCCTTTCTTGAGGTCTTCAAGCGGCATACAAAATAGGGGGCTGCTGTAACAGCGGCTAAAGAGTTGTTGCTGGCTACTGCGCATGTCATTGTTTTAAATGGCTATTATTCTTTTATTGAGCAAGAGACCGCTGTCACTATGCAAGACAGGAAGACAGGAATATGAAATAAATTGTTACCTCTTCGGATAGCGTTATTAACAGCTCCTTCATTACGGTCGGGTGCACAATATTTCTCAGCAAGTTTTAGTTTCATTTCATGGCTGATCAGTTTCATGTTATTAGATTCATCTGTAGAAAAAGACTTCAGGGGACACAAATTTTTGTTTACTATTTAAGACTGCTAGTTCTTCCTGGGAAAGGATCAAGAACTGCTTATCCAGCGCCGTTGTGCACGTGATTTGAACCCAGTTCAGTGTTATTACTTAATTTAAAGGTTGTGCGACATTATTAGCTAACTATAGTTGCACCTCCAAGTTGCACAAGACATCAGGCTCCTTTAAGGTGGTCTTACATGGCCAAGCGGTGGTGCGGGTGACAAATCCTAGCGCTCGCGTCGGTCCGCAGTGGGTAATAAAGGCGCAAGCCCAGTCTTATGCAAAGGCTAACTGAGCCCACACATCTATATCAGGCACGGTTGGAGAATATGTATTCGAGCCTAAATTGGGCCTGCCCCTGTTGATCTTATATGATATGACCGAATTCACAGGCCAGTCCGCTCAGAACCCGTCGGCTTCAGAGGAACAGATTAAACAAATATGGTGGCTTCAAGCTGGAGAAACAGGTACAAGCCGTATATGGGCTGCTCATCGAAAATCGCATTAGGTCGCCACAGTAGTGGCGCGAGAAAGCGGGCAGAACGCCGTAAGCCCAAATGGGCTTTCGATTCTATATCGCAGTTGCTTTTCGGCTGTAGAATTAATGGCTGGACATACCGGCATGCCTGCATTATATATCCTTCATGATTTGAAAAAAAAAAAAATTATAAACGTACGCCAACTCGCCCAACTTCCCGCACTGCTTATTATATATTCTGCATTCATTGTTTTCATCCGCTAATTTTTGTTATTTCTGCTGATCACAACCTATAGCTGGTGAAGTATAATTATAAGCTTCTTTACTAGATTACAAAATATTACATATTTTTGGAACTCGAACTGCACTATATTGTGTAAAATGGCAACATGAATACATAAGAAAGTAGGAGATGGAACAGCCAACCCCATTGTTCCATGGGTAGAGCACCGGACGCGAAATTCGGGGGTCGTGGGTTCGGATACCACCGCCAGTATGGCATTGTTTTTGTCTGCTTGCTATTCGATTACCTCCGTGTTTACATTAATTTATTTCACACTGATCAACACCCAGAAATTTTCTGTGCATTCCTTGGTGTCAGTGGCTGTTAGCTTCTTTGTGCGAATCTCAAAACCAGCCCCTCATTTTTCCTACATTTGTTTGCTGATCTTGATATGGGTATTGGTTTGGTTTATGGTGACTAAGAACCCAGATTACGACCAGATTAAAACAGCTAAATTAAAATAGTGATCGGAGATGCAGTCTGCGCCAGCTGACAACGCACGCACACACACACACACACACACATGCGCGCGCACGCACGCACGCACACACGCATGCACGCACACACACACACACGCACACACATACATACATACACATACATACATACACATACATACATACACAATTCAAACGAGGCCAATGATGCGCGCACGGTGGAAAGGTGGCGGCAGCCGACGAAAATTCAAGCGACAGACAAAAGTGATGGAAACAGTTAACTCGCCAACAAAGCTTAAGACATCAATTAGAAAGCACATCGAGGCAGGGGCACTACGCCGCTGTACATCCGAGACTGCGCCCCAAGAAACTAATGCGCTTCCTTGCAGCCGAGTCGCCCTATTTCCTTACGATGGTGATGTGAGATGATGTGGTCACGTACACGGGTACTTCCTTTGTTCTCAGAACACCAGTCTACCGCCGCTTGTTTTGACAGCCAGGATATCAGGATGCTAGCTATCGCGTCAGTGGCCCCTATCACCTGATATATACAGAAGAAACCGCCATATCTTTCGCAGCCACGACATGAAAAAAATAAGTGATACTATCATTATATGGTGTCTGGAAGTTTAGCAAAATGAAAGAAGTCAATGTCGTACGCGTAAATCACAAGCGCAGTGTTGTATCAGTAGAGCGCTGGAAACCGCTCTCCTCCTCTCCATCGAAACCATCCGTGTCATCGCAATTGGGGCGAAGGAGGCGAATGTCCACACCTAGCTACGCTGACCTCCTCTTCTGCGGGTGATTTCATAGACGGGTAATTAGCGGGCTGGCATCGAATGTCGCGCGCCTGTTCTCGGGTGTTCGCGAAGAGGAAACCGTCCCTCGCTGGCCAAGTTCCACTTATATGGCACTTCTCAAGTTTTGGAGGCCCGCCCGCGCATGCTGACCACGTCTCATGCCTGAAATGCGGCGTTCACGCCCGCTCCACCTCACAGCAACCTCTAGTATGCACGCCGCGAAGGGCTGATTTTTCTTCTTGCTATTCGATTATCTCCACGATTACATTAATTTGTCTCACACGTACTGATCAACATCCAGAAGTTTTCTGTGCGCTCCTTGGTATCAGTGGCTGTTAGCTTCTTTTGTATGAATCTCACAACGAACCCCTCATTTTCCCTACATTTATTTTGCTGATCCCACCATGGGAATTGGTTTGCTTTGGTTTGGTTTATGGGGTCTAAGAACTCAAAGCGATTCAGGATATGAGAGTTTCAGTAGAGGAGGGCTCCAGAAATTTCAACCGCCTGGGGTCCTTTAACTTTCACTGATATCGCACAGCACACAGGCGCCTTACTTATCACCTCCATCGAAAAGCGGCCGCCGCGGCTGAGAGGGAAATTAATTAGTAGGCCATCCGACCAAGGTCACTGCAGTATGGACGACTCTTATGTTCTTTGCAGCCCAGAACACTCGAACACATATAGGGTGCCTCCACACGACCATTGCTGTCGAAGCAATATGGTCTGTCTGTACCAGCCGATATCAGCTCAGTGTGTAACCCACATTGTCCATATTAAATCAGTGCTTAAAAGGAAATGTCAGGTGTAATGCTCAGATTTCTCTCGCTGACACGTGAAAACCTGAACACACTGGAGCACAATGTCGGGCTCCTGGCAGTCCCACGGGAACAAGAGGAACTTGGACAGACGCTAGAATACCATCATCGCCTGCTTGTGAGGACCATTTGAGGAGATCGGACTTGCCCTTGTAGAACCTGCATCGGCCCTAAGTCAGAATTGGAAGGTCTAGCCAAAATGAAAAATTTTCAACGATAAAAAGATTCAACGATAGTTGATGAGCATTTTTGTGTGTCCTTGCTGTGATTGAATATTACATTGTGCTCCTGTGTCTCCGGCTCCCCGCATATGTGGCTCCGGCTCCATAATCACGACACGTTTCGCGAAGATCTGCTGAAGTACTTCATTTATAACGCTTAGCAGATCAGGTTTGTTCCCGTAATTTGTGTCACTATTCCTTGAAAGAGCAAAGGGGTGCGCAGTAGTTCGGTGGTATAGTTGAATCTACATTTTTTTTTTTTTTGCATCTGTACAATATCTTGCAATCTTCTCGCTTGCGTTAGATGATTTGTTGCTTAATCCTTCTTATAACTTCCTCTGCATTGCGATATATTGTTTATTGTGTTTATAGATTTGTGTAATTACCACTGTTTTCCTGTACTTGCGATTGTGATTTTGTTTTTTAACCCACTTTCCGGATATCTTTGTATTTGTCCCCCCTTACACAATGCTTCTCTGGAGGCCTGTTAGGTATATGCAAATAAATTAATAATTATGTGCTGCGCTCCGACAAAAGACGCTCCAGCGCCTTCGCTGCGTTTGCGGGCACCGCTCCGCAGCCGTTGGTTAGCATTCCCTGGCTCCGGGCGCTCCATTCTCAGTTCACGCGTAGACACCGAGGTTAGCCATCCCAGTGCGCGTGATTATTGTCAGCAGTGCGAATACACCCTGCCAGCATCATGTTACATAACGACATAAAGCTGTTACAGCTATCGGTATAAACAAATATAGGAAAAGATAGGCAACAGCTTAGTTAAACGATTCGCTGAGAGCGATAGGAAAAGATAGGCAACAGCTTAGTTAAACGATTCGCTGAGAGCGATCACCGGCCGCAAATTTTAAGCGTTAGCACAAATTTTGGCGCTCACGGTTTCTTCACCCTCACTGCTGCACATCCCTTATAACACGAGCCTCATCCGAAATAGCAGTTCAAGATCTGCCCCGGCGAAGAAGCCGAGCTTTGTGTGCATATATGTGTAAAATTTGGTACCGAACCAAGCAGCCAAGCTGGTGGAGGGAGGAAGTGAATAGGTGTCGGCTGGCTAGTGGCGCGTTTGGAAATTATCGGGGTTAAGTGTTAGTTATAAGGAATTTTTTTGGCGCATAAGCAGCTGCGGCTATCATGCGCCAAACACAAGGTTAGATGGTCTTATGTACGGGGTTAGGTGTGCAGCATACCCAGTGCCCCGAGGGGATCGCGAAAGATTGGGATAACTTCCGGGCACCTTTGTGCTTCCGGTAGCCTGGAACATACGCACCATGGCTTCAACAAGCCCCAGGATCAGCTTAATATAAGGGGTCTCGCCGTGACAATTATTCGGGTGCCCTGAAGTTTTCTTTCGTGCGGCAATGCGAAAGCATTGCGAGATTGTCATGCTACCTTGTGAGCTCACCCGACGCTACGCTCGCGAACCTCGCCCGCACTCGCCTAGATAACATACGTGCATGGCGTATACTGTACTATGGCGTACAGTCCTCCAGAAACAGGCGCCAGCCAAATTGGCTCCACTAAGAACAGAGCTTCAACCAAGTCAGTCACTGACGCGTTTTAAAGAACTGTTAAACAAGGAAATATTTATAGTGCAATTAAGATATGCTTTGCCTACCAAGCCACGTCCCGAATCGACCCCTGCTGTTGACACCGACACGTGCTTGCATCGACCAGCCGCTATAAAAGACAAAAAGATTTTATCAATAAGCCTTTATTTTATTCTGGCATGTCCTGACTTCTACAGTAATGAGACGCATGAAAAATAATTTCCTAATGTCACCGGCAGGCATCGTTGCACGGACCGAACATCTATTACGAATTGCATCCACTTCTTCCTCTTTGGCTTTCACTGCCTCCTTCGTTCGCTCCCAGGACGATCGTCTCGCTTGCGCCTTGCGCTACGTCATGAAATGCCGTCTTCGAGCAGAAGGCTAAGAGGGAAGCCAGTCAGAGCACCTGGCTTGCAAGAGAGAGGAAGAGACGCGCGCTAATCAGCCGGAAAGGTTAGTTACGCAAAGCGCGGTACAAGAGCCATCGCGAAAGCGGGGCTTGTGACGTCGGGCGCAACGCGACAGGAGGAAACATTGCTGAACGCAGGAGCAATGGGAATTACTCGCGCAGCCGACGCAGCACGGACAGTTCCGTTAGCAGCGGCGGCTTCGAGACACTTTACTCACCTGTGCGATCAAGCAAGAGACTCAAAAGGTGAAAACACGCCTGGAAACCGTGATGCATCGAACAAGTATGTTGACTCCTTCAGCAGTTTCATTCTTCTCTAGATTACAGCCCCTTGGCAACTACTTCCTGCAGTGGGACTCAGGGTCATGCGTTGCAAGTGCTGCATTAATGTGCTGGTGGCTCGGAGTGATTTCCAGAGGAGCTTGAAGGGGGCGCTATCGATAATTACAACGAGTGTCAAAATGTTTGTGGTACTTACACTAAAGCACAGTCATGGTGTCTGACTAATAAATTCAAATGTAAAAGGAAAAGAAATGTCGTAAGGCAACCTTGAAACAAAAAGTACTATCGTGCGGAAATACCCACTGGCACAATAAAATACTGGGCATGCCGACGTCCAAGCTCCATAGGACGGCTAGCACAATCATTAAAAGGGAATCATTTTAAACTATTTGTAATGGAACTGGTTTATTTTCAGGCTAGGCTGGGTACTTGACAACACGATCTTAACGATATAAATTTGGCACTGTAGCTGGCATTTTCTGTCTGCGTGCAAGAGAGAGAAACACTGGGGTATATATCCAATGTGAGGCACTCTAACACTAACTACATTATGCCACAGAAATAATCCGAGAAGCACTGGGACTTCGGAAAAGCCAGGGCATGCTGTTATCACAAAGTAGAAAAATAAGAGCTGAGTGAAGGATCGATGGAGAATGTTAGAAGAATAGTTAAGAAACTGGAACAAAATGGGCGTTTAATTTGAGGGTATTGAGGACAAATTAGTGGACAGGTCATCGCCCAGGTGCACATAGGGATGCTAATAATTACCTGTCTCTCTAGAATCAGTATACGGGAGGCCTAAGGATCCACGGGTGAATAACGAAGGCTTAACCTAGGGGGGAATCCATTCGCTGGAGTAAAACATTATTGTAAGAGTCGTTGAAAAGCAGGACAGCGGCCTAAAATATGAATTCATGGTTAAAACTCGATATCAACTGAATGTGATAAGAATCTGTCACTTTGACGAGTATGAATTTCAGGACAGTACCTGTCAATGCCGAAAGGAATGATTAAGAAATTACAGCCGCCTACCCTAAGGGCATGGCGAGTTGTCGGTGCTAGCTAATTCGAAAAATTAACGCTACTAATATCGCTGAACTGTCACCTCTCAAACCTAAGTTGCCACTGTAGTAATTGAATGACCCTCCAAATTCATGGTTTAAATTAAGTGCACCCTGCATCGCAATGCAAGTTGGGGCCTCCAATTCGAGGTAGAGTGTCTACGTTGGAGGTCGCGAAAGGGGGAGACAAGGGTAGGAGGGGACGTGCTTATGAGCCGGTAGCTATTTGTGTTTGTTGCTCTATCCTATGCTGGTGAGAGCGGGAGATGGACCTGGGGGGCTGGAGTGAAATCATGAAGACTTTACGACGACATCGACAAATATAAAAAGCTAGATAAACGACTCTAAATTCAGCCGGCGCTGTAACAAATAGAGGATAAATTCTGAGCCTGACCACCTTCTGGTACTCTGTCGCAAGAAAGAAGCCCTTAGCACCCATCCTCGACGACCTGACCCGAGTAGTGCTCCTTGGAATTAGGGATATAGGTATCTGAAGTAGGTGCTCTTGATAATATGTGCCTTGTGTAATCATGTATAGTCCAGGCAGCCTATTCTCTGGCTCCGTTCATGTGTCCGGGGCGACATTCTCGGGGCGGCCATTCTGACAAGCGTGCTCTATCGAAGATTTGTCGTGTATGGCCACGCGATTGCCATCTTGGATGAGCGTGCCGGGGGTGCTGCTTAGCAGCTATCGTTATAGTAACGAACGAAGTCCCGATTTCAGCCAAGATTGCAAGGCTATTTGGTCAGAGCGAAGGCTGAAAGGGGAATCAAGAGCCCGATGTGCAATACATGTACTTTTCGAGGCAATACAATTGCCCGGCAACAAAACGCTTGTGGAAAACATGATGGCAATGAGAACTTGCGCTGACTGCAGCAAGGTATAACATTCTGGAGACTTATATCGAAGTCATGAACCTATTTTCAGGGGAATGCTGGAACATGGTGTGATATTTGCAGCTCGTAAAAAATTATAGCACATAAAAAATTTTAAAGGCGATAGCTGTTACACGATGAAATTTATTTTATCTGGTCGAGTACCAAAGGTTCGTGTGCAATTCGTAGAATGATATTTTCCTGTAGCTATTTTGAAGCTGTAGGATTCGCACGCCATGTTCTCAACAGCTGTCTATAAGCTGCCGGCTGGAAGGAAGGGAGAGATAGGGCCTTTTTCCCGGACGATTTTGGAAATTCACAAAAAAGGCCGACCACCTGGTGCACTGCAAGTTCGAACATGGCGTCAACACAAAACCCGAAACAAGCGTGCAAAGCTAGTGCTGACCAGTAGCTGGCGGTTTTATTTCAGAATGTGTATCAAGCAGCTACAAAAGCAACCTGCAATCTGTTGGTCAAGCAACAAGTTGCTGGGTCCTGCTCTCGTGCTGTTCTTTCTTAGGTTGCCAAGTCGCCCAAGCTGCATCGACATCGCTTTCGGCGGGAGACCTCAGTACCAATCCAAATCCAATCCAATCCGAAACCATGCTCGAATTGGCTGCGTCCAGCCGGTCCTTATTGTACTGTTAACCGCGAATTGAGTAAAAAAAAACCCTCTATACGATAGTTTGTGCTTACGTTTCAAGAAACAGGCCAGTTTTGCGTCTGCCTAAGCCTTGGGATGGCTTGTTGGGCAGTAACCGCCAGACGACAGAACGGCATGAAAATACACTTCGAGAAAAGCACGCGTGAAATATTAGTGCGGAACATATATCTTAAAGGGAGAGCTTTATAGGCTCATGAGTATCTGTAGTACTACGTTCCTTGAGGGTGTAACACCGTCATCGTCGAGAAATGAATTGATTGATGCATAAAAGAGTAGTCGTATGCGGTAGAGGGTGAAAAAAAAAAAATGTGTGTGTGCAAAATTTCCTTGATGTGCGGTAATTAATTAATTAGAGGCAGAAAAGTAAATTCGGCTTCAAAATAGCAATGTACGTCGCTATAGTGTGAAAGCTTCAAAACAGCCACGGCAGTCGAAATTGTGCAAGAAACGTGCAGAAACGTTACAACGCTTTAATGTCGGGCCTTGCAACATCGGAAACAGACAAGAGTAAACAGAGAAAAAAAGCAGTAAAAGAAAAACGAGGAAAGAGAATAAAAAAGAGAAGAAGAAGCAAGCAAAAGAAAAGAAGTAGAAAGAGTAGAGTAGACAGCAAAATGAAAAATGAGGAAAAAACAAAAAGGAAAATGAGGGATAAGGCGACAAACGTATGCAAACAGTTGTATGAAAGGCTTTCGTCTTACCACACTTAAGAGAAATTTAAGTGCCTCCAACATTTTTTTTTTTTTTTTTTTTTGCAAGCAGGAATACTGGCCTGGAACAGTTTCAAAACAGAGATTGCTCGTTTCCACTTCACCAGAAAGATGGCTGTTTACACAGTCATTGTGTACCCGGTTTTAACAGCGGTTTGTAAGAATAACGTATCATATAATTTCTTGAATATAAAGCAAGGCGCCGAGCATGAAACTGCTGAGTAAAACAGAAAACGCGCGAAACACGAAGCGATTGAAGTATTTGGCGGCTCTTGCCGCTGGCAGGTGCCGAAAGCCGCCTACCACCTACCACGATTATTACGGGCAAAAGCCACCTGCAATAGTTAACAGGTGGTGAAATAGAAAGACAGGGAAAGATCAAGACGAAAGTCTCGGATCTAGCGAAAGACGTGGATGTAAGAAAAGGCATACGTCGTTCAAATTGATCGCCCGAAAATTCAAGGAGGAGGTTCCAGTTGCATAGACAAATAAAGAGATTTCATAATCGCACCTTTAATTGCACAGTAGTCTCAGTAACAGCATTCTGTCCTAGAACACTACAAAGGTCTTAATGTAAAGCTTGGGCTCGGCCCGCTATGTTCTGCGTGAGGCCCGGGCTTGGGCCAGTTCCCCGCAGCAGCCCAAAACATAAATTGCCCACAGAGTGCAAGTAGTTTCCTGCTGCACAAGAAGTGGTACAAAAAAAAAAGTAAAGTAAAAAGGATTCACCCGTCGGCTTTCTGATTGCCTCTGCTGTGAAAAGCCCCAAAGTTTCGACAGCGAAATGAGAAGGGTTGCATAGGCACGCACTCAGGTCTGCATTATTTCTAAATATTTAATCCGTAATCTGCACCACCTGCCTTTCGTAAATAAAAGGTCCTAGAAGACGTAGCAATGCAGTTTATTTTTCTTTTAAATGATAAAGGCATTCGTGAGTAAAATCCATCGCCCACTGAAAGCATTTTTATGAAAATGTAGAAGTAAAGTTGCCGATTGTGTAGTACTAATTTTGAGAACCCGAATGTTGCTAGCCACCGGGCCTTGTTAGCATTTATAACTGACACAGGTTTTCATATCTACATATAACCCATTTATGTCAAAGGGGGACCTTTTTGCGGGAAATAGTTCGAACCCTTCATTGTCAGTTTAGGTATCTTCATTGTGTGTCTAGCCTTTTCGGCAATTTAATTGCGACTTCTCTTAAGCTCTATCTGTGTGTATTTGCATGGTATTCCGGCTAGACTCCCCGGTAATTTTTCGACCACAAGTTGTTTTCAGCGGTTTTGAATCATGACAGGATGTACATACATACGCCACTTCTTAACGCCAGTTTTTCGGTTAAATCCGGTTTCACATTCTTTATATGTTATGCATGAATCCGTCTCTGAATGTTCGAGTACCTCCCTTGGAAGCATTCCGGATTATATTAATCCGGTGGGATAGTTTGTTGGATTAGTATATTCGGCAGCTCTACCATTCCTGCCGAATTGTGGAAGTCTTAGGCATTATAATCCGACCCGTCATCTCCATTCCAGTCTGTATATATACAATTAATCGGTACGGGCTAGGGCGACTTAGTAGATGGATGGTTAAGGACAATTAAGGGGTCGACTAGTATAATCCGGCAGTTGACCCAACTCTAACGAATTTTTCAGGTCCTCGGCGTTTTCAAATTTGTTGGGACTCTCTTGTTGGTTCCTGATCCATAACCATGATGATATCATTAGCTTCTAGACCAACCTGGGATATTCTTTTAATAGAAGCAGTTTCACTGCAGAAAAGTAGGATGTTTTTTTTTTTGTTTCTTTTTCTTTTTTTTTTTTTTTTTTTGTTTTTTTTTTTTTTTTTGAGGACGACAGCTGGTTCGGGTCCAAACCTATATGCTCTTCTCCAATGGCGTTTCTTACAAAATAGAGACGTGCTTTTGGCATGCTAAAACAGGCAAAAAAGCTATCCTGGAACATACGCCTGCCCACCTAACAGTAGAATGGAGTTCATTCTCCGCCAATTTTTGTGAGACCTCAAATGTCCATTCGTGAGCGTTATCACAGCATCTAACACATGTCGAGCTGCTTCCTTGTATATCTGACGCAGTGTGCTCGCCGATAGCTGTAAGTCCAGGCAAGCGGCGTCATGAGTTGGCGAACGCATTTGTGCAGATGAGCCGTGTGCCAGCAATACGTTTCAACGAACCACTAAGAACGTCGCTGCTGTTTTGCTCTATTTTATTTTCGAAGATTCTTGTATCGTTCAACGCGGCCACGTTTACGCATTATAAGATACTTGGAAATACTTGGAAATCGTCGTAGCACCGTGTGTGTAAAACTGACAAAACTCGGTCCAGAATTCAGCTTTCTCTCATTCCGGGGCTACAGTAGTAGGGGTTTATTAACACTACACCAGAAAGATTGCAGCGCCGGATTTACTTGACTTCTGAGACATTTCAGGCAACAGTACATTTTAAAAGAAAATATCGGTATCGCTTTCAATTTTTCTTCTGTTAAGGAAATGCGTATAACAGCAATCATATTGATGTAGAGAGACGGGATTCACTCGCCACATTTTCAAATTATGATTGTATCTCTGTTTCGTTTCAATTCTCAATTATCTTCTCTAATATGCATCTTAGACCACTATCAGACCGAGGCTTCACTCACACGCCATTGCCACTGCCGGATAGTTTTTGCCTTCATCGCCTGTCGGCTTCCGCTGTGGCGGGTATATAGCGAAGGAATTGCCTCTGAACGCCTCTTCCCGCCTGTCAGGCCTCACACATTACTGACGCTGCTACAATAAAATAACTGCATACAGTGCTGAGAAACATATTTCTCGGCAAACATCATAGCTCTGTTTCATTCGTATTGCGGCTAGGTCGCAGCAAGTGTACTTTGCCCTCGAGTAATGATTCGAAGAGCATACATATCCTCTGTATCTTGGGGCCGTATCCGGGCCCTACCCAGGCTGGCGACATTCATGCTGCCCAGACCAGGAAAAACAGCACAACTTTTATCACGCCTGGGCCCACAGACCGGCTCAAGCGCCTGCAGTGCTCTACTATTCAGACACAGACCATAATCACGTTGCTAAATCATACTTCCTCTTATTATTCTTAATCATCGCCTATGAATTGCTTTTTGTTTTTGTTTTTTGTGACGCTCGAAAGGTTTTGTAAACACGCACGGGCTACTCCGCATTTCATCTTCGTTAAAATCCAGTTCCCGCTTCCGGACCGAACCAGCTAACTTTTGTCCCGAATGCTAAATATGGCTGAACGCAGTAGCAATTGTGGACATCGTGGCGTGTTCAGAAATATTTCTTTTCGCTTTGGAAAAATGCGTAGCCCCTCTCACGACAGCATGCACAAAGCTTTCGTGAGCTCTAGCGCAATATTCCTAATGAATATAACAAGCTTTGTGCGCGTAAAGTAACGTTTGCCCTATTTTCGTGCTTGCTTAGGCGCTGTAGCGCACCTCAAGCAAAAACGACTACGACACACCCAGTCGAAAAAAAAGAAAAAGAAAAGAAACTACAGATAACTTTCTGTTGTTACGACAGAATTTCTATGCGGTTTTTGACAGGAAACCTTTTGTGACAACAGAACTTTCTGCAGTAACATAAGAATTTTCAGTACTTGCAACAGAAAAGTACTAAAGAACTACAAACAACAGACAAGTACTAGAGAAAAATTACAGAACTACAGAAAAAAATCTGTCGTTTACGACAGAACTGCCGAATATTTTGTTGTAATTTTGACACGGTTCTGCAGTTTGTTTGTTTGTTTTTTTGACAGGCTCTAACAAACAAGATTACAGAAAGAGACAAGTGTGAAACTGTTTTTATGCTTAATCGAAATGTTCGCTTCCACTTCAAAACACACCCTTGGATACGCATTGAGAAACGTGAATGGGTCAGCACCTTATAAAAGAAATATACATAAGCCTTTGTGAATACTACATTAAACAACTCCAAATGTTGGTTTGTAAAGAACTATTTATTCACTTTGAGAGAAGCGAATGTCCGGCTGCGTGAGCGTGAAGATTTTCTAGAGGATTCTTGCAAACTGAACAGTTAGCACGGAAGTTGCTGCAGCCCTTCTGACATCAAGAAGAGATACACTGAAATGCGCCCCAGTTGGCAGTATAGTAGCAATCAACAAACGCGGCAGATTGTGGAGACAAAGAATGTGGGTGATTTGTGCGACGTCCGGGTACGCGCGTCGTCAATCGCGGTATCGTGCGAACAAAGAGATCGTTCGAAAGCGGCGAGTGGCAAAGCTGAGGACGGCGGCTTGGTCTAGCTCCTATTGTGCGCGGATCGCTGCGTACAGCAGTTTACTCACATGTTTTCATGCTGCATGGCATATTTATAGTGTCGCGAAAAACTACACAGACTGTCGGGGTAAAAAGCGCGAACATGACGATAACCTTATTCTTTCTCCCCCTTTGAGCCGTACAGGCTCCAAACATACTCAACAGACAGTGCGCAATCAATACTGAGTTGGAATTACAGCATAAGCCCAAAAGTGCGTGGACGAAACGCTGGCCTCGTCTCTGAAGCTAGGTAAGTAGCGCAAGCAGTTAAAGCTGGCCTCGTCTCTGGAGGTAAGTAGTGCGAGGAGTTAAAGCCGCACTGCTTTGAAGCTGCGTGACTGGTTAGATAAAGGCAGAAAAGAAACGGTGCTTCAGCCGGAAGCTTATACGCATGCGCAGCGCGTGACGGAAATATGTACGCACATTTTGTGTACTTGTGTATGTGTGCTGCGATTTTCTCCCTCTTGAACCTTGCGACGAGAACAGTGCCCCTCTCCACTTTTCTCTCGTGCGTCAACTTGTGTCGTGCGAGTGCCCGTGACCGCGACGGACGTCACTGGGCCGCAGCTCCTGGACGCTTTGCGTGCGCCGCCCTCGCGCGAGCACTCTGCGCGGTGTAGACGAGGCACGTTGCATCGCGGCCTTTTCTTTTTCCTGGTCCGCTTACGACGCACTCCTTGAGCGAAATGAACTGTCGGGGTCACTGAGGCGTGCCTCTGTCAGCAGAGCACAAGGTCACAGTTCCGCGTGCGATTTCTCTATTCGGAAAAGAGGCGTAGTGTAGGTACACGCCCGAAAAAAAAAAATGCTCTGCAGAACAGTGTTGCCTTCCTGCTGGGCTGGTCGGAGTATCGCGGCGTCATGGATCTGTAATGGCTTTGCAAGTTTGTGTGTGTGTGTGTGTGTGTGTGTGTGTGTGTGTGTGTGT
>JAJIZL010020983.1:224163-243035 GCA_023969395.1 Amblyomma maculatum
TACTGGCATCACTTCTCGTGGGTCTTTTAGGCGTTTTAATGTCGCGAATACGCATACTCCTACAAATGTTAGTTGCCTTGGTTAGCCTCTGTATAGAACTGATTTATTTTCCCGCCATGTAAAATCTCAGTACTAAGTACAACATGGGCGTATTTTACAATCAAGGAAACATGGCCGTACTGGCGGTTTCACGGCTGAGTCTGATAAGCTCAAGGTCCCCAGTACGCCCCCGATTCGCATGTTATAGTGAGCACAGTAGTGGACATAAGCCTGATCAGAGGAGCGTTATGACGAGTCATTTTCAGTGTAGTATCTGGAGCCCATCGGATAAAAATCCGAAGCATGCGAGCAGAGACCAGGCAACGAAGATGGTGGTACTCACCGGGGCGCGTTGTCGTGGCTGCCGGCGGCGGGCATGACGGCGAATGCAGCCGGCCATGAAGTCAGCCGGCCCACGGCAACGGCGGCGGTCTAGCTCCGCGGGCGTCCCCGTAGCCCAGTTCGGTCATTCCGAGGTGCGATGATCATGGACAAAGGGAAGCGTCACCGCCGCTAGCAACAACGGCCAGCCCTCCTCGGCAAGGAGAATGCAGCGGGTGCTTCGCTTCGCGGTCCAGAGCCGAGCTCAGTCGTCGTGGCGTTTAGCGCGAACGATATTACGGGGATCTTCACGGCGGCTAAGGGAGGCCTTATGGACGTCGGATGTAATTCCGCGTTTGCTTAAATGTCGGCAAAGACTCTGTTCCGTTTCGCAATGGCACATTGTAACGAACGGCTTTGATGACGCTATAGTGGTATTTCAGAGTGTAGAGACTAACTATGCTCTAATTAAAGGACGAATATTTCTGCTGATTATAATTCTGAAGGTAACTGTCAGATTGAGTTAAATAAGTTTGCTTCCTGCCTTTATCCTGTGGGGCTGACTACTTGTTGTCTATGAAAAAAAAAAAAAAAAGCTAAATAGAGCAGAGTACTTGGATGTAGGCTGTTCAATAGTCTGTGCTGTAAAGAGTTACTTTAATTCTCTCAATAATAATTAAGCGAAATACAGTAACTCTTTGTTGGATGCGCGGAGAATAAACTTACTCAAGGTCTAAGTTTAATCTAGCAATGTCACGGTGTTATTACTGGATGTTTCAGCGGCCCAGATAAATACCACCGCAAAACGAACAAGGACCTTCAGTGTCTGTTTCAATTACGGGGGAAATGAATGGTTGATTGTCTCCACCTGCTTGAAGGAACTATCACTTCAGGCCTGGCCTTGATGTCGACTTTCCTTAGTGTTTAAAAAAAACAAAACAGTATTTTCTGTGTACATGTTTACTTTTGGAAGCCCTTGGCGTAATGGTACGGCATGGAAGACAGAAAGCGCTAAAATAATCTATTTTAAAGCCAGGAGTCAGTGAGCTAAAAGATTAGAAGCGGTTCACGGCTTGGTTGTTACTGCTAATGCATCTTGCAAAGGCTTCAGTAAGAAACCGTAATATGGGCCTTGGCTATTTCATGCTTACAAGGACGAAACCATCAGAGCTTCATGACGAACCGGTAAATGCGGCGCCTGTGACCTTTTCGTAATTGCAAAGAAGAAATGAGAATATATTCATTGAGAACAGGTAATATGCATGGTGCTTCAATTTGACTGTTTCATTCTCGCAAGGGCAAAATCAATGAACTTATATAAGCGTAAAATGCCAGTCCTGTATTTTTTTTTTCTCAATACCATCCATGTACTGTACACCTCCGCTGCGCATCAACTCCGTCCACAGCGGTCTCGAAACCACTGAACCGAGTAGAGAGAAAGCCGGGCGGGTTGTTGCGCGGCTCGAAGGAACTTGAGCCGGTTTGTTGTCAAAATCTCCGCTGGGCCATTTGGAGCATGGAGCGCCGGCTCTCCTGCGGCCCAGTGCATCCAACCGAGACATTCTCGAGCATCTGTTAACACGCACTTAGGTTGTGGAGAAGCTGCCTGCAGACCTACAGACCTTGCTGTTCTGCGCTCCTCTATACAACGTGTGTTCAGTCAATTTTTCATTATGCGTCGAAATTGAAAGATGTTTCACTGAAATTCAAATTTATGCAATGCCTTCACCTCGGAAAACATACATTTTCGATGTGAGCCCTTTCAAGAATGGCGGAATAGCTGAAGACCGGTAACAGTCGCCAAAAGTTGCCAATTTACGGCTGTGACTACATCAGTACATGATGTAACCCCTTTTAGTAGTCCCCAAGACAAGGCTGTTTGAGACATCAGAGGCGCTTTATTGAAGACCTCTCCGTCGGACAGAATGCGTGTACCCTTGGCCGCTTTTCGATGGAGGCGAAAAGCAAGGCGCCCATGTGCTGTGCGATGTCAGTGCACTTTAAAGAACCCCAGGTGGTCGAAATTTCCGGAGTCCCCCACTACGGCGTCTCTGATAGCCTAAGTCACTTTGGGACATTAAACCCCACAAACCAACCAAACCAACCAACCTTGTGATGTTCTTTCACGCTGGGGAAAGACCAGAAATCCGATGGAATGTTGTCTGCCCTGTACGACTGGCGAAGCGGAAAAGTCGCTCTCCTACGCAAGAGCATGAAGAGCTGCATCGGTGCACTAGTGCAATGGACCGTTACCGGATGTCCAATATCGCCTTGGTTAACTCTAACGAAACGGGATCTGTCGCTTGAAAAACAGGTGCCACTAATCGCTCATTTCATTGAAACATACTACGGTTCCTTAGTCTAATAAAAGGGTCATGGTGTAGAGAGTAAACCTTAAACTACTCCATGCTTGTACGCATGTTTAAAATTGAGATTATTTAATCAAACCAGTAAAAAGATGCAGAGGTGTAAATGGCGAAAACTCTCTCGCAACGGAATTGTGGCACGTTAACCGAGTAAATGTTATTTAGGGAGAGATTTTTGCAAAAACTTGAGAGAAAGAGAAGGTTTTGTAGGGACAGACAGACGTCTTGCAAGGCATTCGTGCTATGTCAAGGCACTTTTCCGCGTGTATTTGGCATGATCATAAGAGACCATCTAATCTGCCCCTTCCCCTCGATCTGGTCGGCGTTCAGAATATGGCAATACGAAAAGTTCATGGCAATTGAGAGTCAGCGGCATTCCTCGTCATCCAGCCTGTCAAGATACTGAATCTAAGTCCTTCTGGTGTCATGACTACTGGTTGCTGCATTAAATGTCATTAAATGTGGCCTTTTTTTTTTTTTTTTTGCTATTTTGGCGCAGTGCCAAGGTTGTTATGGCAGCAACAGTTTGGTTTGGTTTGTGGGGTTTAACGTCCCAAAGCAACTCAGGCTATGAGAGACGCAGTAGTGGAGGACTCCGGAAATTTCGACCACCTGGGGTTCTTTAGTGTGCACTGACATCGCACAGCACACGGGCGCCTTGCTTTTCGCCTCCATCGAAAAGCGGCCGCCGAGGCCGGGATTCGATCCCGCGTCCTTGGGAACAGTAGTCGAGCGCCGTAACCCCTGCGCCACCCCGGCGGGGTGGCAACAACAGTGGTCGAGGTCAAGTATTGCTAGCGTTTGTGATCCTTTTATTTTTATTTTTGCGAATACGATGCTTCAGAGATAGATGCGTTTTATATGTATGCGCGTGGTACATGTTTTGTATGAAAAAGAGATAAGTGGATGTGTCATCTATGAACGATCATGTGTGTCCAGGGAGACTTAAGGAGATGTGGGTGGACATGCTGCCAGCGTTCTTCGGTCCCCCACAGAAGCAGTTAAGCGATCAATCATTGTAAAGATGTCGCAGGAGAATATTAACGAAAACACACGTCTGCATTTGCAGTAAACGTGTGCGCTTGTAAATATATATGCACCATCTACAATAGTGGCGACTTATATTGCGTTTCTACCATATCATGACTCACACTTGCGCACTTTCGAGCTTCGCGAAGCAAAAGCTGAAAAAAAAAAATGGCGGCGTTCCAAACATGTTTCGTAATTTTGTGCTTTCAGGCGTTCACGCTCGATGTTGACTCGCGCACTTGCAGTGTGACCGTCCCCGGTCTGCATGACACATGCAGAAACAAGAGGTATTCTTTTGGTCAGTATAGATCCTTGAAGGAAGGTGTCTTCAAGCGACGCTTCAAGTAATATTCCTTACTCATCCATCAGTTGCAACTATTTTGTTTAACAGTGAGGAAAAACTCGTCCTTCCTCATGGCTTGTATTCTTCAAGGTTATGGGGATTCCCGCTTGGCGCGTATACCGTTTAGTATTTTCGTTTGCAAACAATGAGCGAACGAAATGTTCGATTTCTTTCTGGCATCGCAAGCAACAGGCGGATGTGCCCTGCTGTTTGTGAGCGCTGAAATATCGATGCGTCACCAGTATGCCACATGTTTGCATGCTGATTGGTCAATCAGATACCGACATGAGTCATGGACGCACCCGTTTTCTCAAGCTTATTACAGTGTTTCTGATTGCCTTTGCATCGAGACGGGAAAGCATCGCGAGTAGTGGCACGTAGCTTCATCGTGACATGCATTTTGCGAGACGTCCGCCCTATCGCATGATTTGGGCGTGTATAGTAAATAACTGCAATCTGCTGTACACGATGCGTACAGATCGTCTCCTCCGGCAGCTGTCATTTGGCGAAACACAGTCATTCTTCCAGCTCCGGTTGCCGTCTTTATTGAGAGTGCACGCGAAGCTCGTAAATGAAAATTTAGTGCATGATCTACCAAGATCAGACATGTTTGTTCATGTAGTGTACTAATAGACTCGGGCGACTTTTCTAGCTAGAAGATGCGGAAAACATTTTGGTTATCGTTGCACTGCATCCTTGTGCTAAGAAAGTCCGCCTTTTGTCCGATATATCAGTAACTTCTAAGGAAATAACTTTCTGCTGATCACCCGCATAAGGTACGGCAAATCACCGTTTGCCGTTTATCCACACCTGTATTAAAATCTGTGCTGCTGAATTAGCCTAAATGGTACGCCGTCGATCTGAACTTATAAGCGGGAACATCAGGTGAACATATTGTCACGCGCCTTCGTAGAACGTCGACGGAAGAAAGAAGAAGAGCAAGGGCAGAGGGACGTTAGTACGCTTCGCCGCAGTCCTGTTTTGACCGATCCCTGTAAATAAACCCCCCGTGTGTACAAAGCAGGTAACAATATTATACCTGAAGATATAGACCAGCTTTTGATGTGAGGTTCACGTCAGGTTTGAGCCATAGAGAGCAAGAATGTGCGTGACTTAACTGATGTGCGTTAATACTTTATTTGCATTGTTGTGTAGCTACCTCACTTCTTGGTGCCGTCGTGATTGCACTACAAGTTGCTCGTGCCACCCGCCCCTGACACCCGTTGTCTTCATAGAGCGTATTCCTTTGTTGCTTTTTTTTCCTTTTACTTCCCTCCCTCCCCTTACCCAGTGCTTGTATTCCTGCAAAAAAGTAAAAGACTATAGTATCGCTCACTTAATGATTAATACTTCTCTTTTGACTATCTCCCCGATCATCCTCCTATGTCTCTACCCCTTTAAATTCAATATGTTGTATTTAATAACCGCAGCACCGCCTTTGAACAATACGGCTGAATGAGATGATAGATTTAGCTTACCGTGATCCGCGATCCGCCACCGTCACTCTCTACCGCGCGTGGGCGCTCAAGCTGATTGGTACCGACGCTGTAGGTCTATGTGCCGACATCCAGTATGTGGCGCCATCTATCGGCTGCAAGGTGGGTCTGGGCATGCGCAGTAGAACGCGCGGTGACGGATCACGGTAAGCTAAAACTCTGTAATAGAGAGATTTAGCACACCGTGATCCGCGATCCGCTACCGTGGACCGCCACCGCGCGTTCCATTGCGCATGCCCAGATCACTTTGATGCGATGGATGGCGCCACATACTTGATGTCGGCACATTGACCTGGCGCATCGGAACCAATCAGCTTGAGCGGTAGAGTGTCACGGTGGCGGATCGCGGATCACGGTAAGCTAAAACTCTGTAATGACGAACATTATTACCGCTACCTCATCGGTCTTCTGGTGATCACTTTCGCTCCTCGAGGCTTTGCTTTAATGTAGCTATGCAAGCTTAACAGCAAATAATTAAGTGACAAATATGGCGATGCGCAAATTCTTAGTGCTACCCGCATAATAAAGAGCTTGTTAGCAGCACCCTCATCACCGTGTCCACCCCAACGCGGCACAAACATTTACTAAGCACAGACAAATGTGACAGAAAGGCAGGGGGGGGGATGACACCATTCAATTTGCTTTGAATCTATTCTCATCAAGACATGCATCACATACCTTCTATGCAACAAGCAAGGGCAAACACGCAGTGACGTCATCGTTCGCACGAGAGTGTAGCTACCATAACAACAGTCACTACCACTATCAAGTCTGATTCAAATTATAAATAGCATATGTGGGCTATATGTGAACGATCATGACACTAGTCGGCATCACCGATCACTGGTTTCCGGTACCATCAGCGTTCAATTGCACACACAAAAAACACAGGTCACTTAAAAGCAGCTTGTAATGTACTCGAGGAGTAATGAGCGCAGTCTTCACAATACGCTATACTGAGAAGCAGAACAGTTTTTTTTTTTTTCGGTGTGACGGATACCGGGAAGCATTACTTCGTCAGAAGCAGACGGTGAATAGAGATTTGTCTATCAGTAAGGAACTGTTTCGGCTGATGACTTACTGACCATAGGAAAAGCTCTCTCCGACGGTGTTCGAACTAGCGTTGGTATCCAGAATAGAGAAAGTCGCCGCAGAAGGATCTGCACTGGCCGATTCCTTCTGGATCACGAAATGAAAAGTGTCGTTTGCACCGTGACCTACGGAGGCGTCGCTTCCGTTCTGAGCATCGGCGTCAACACTCGGCTGGTTTCCAGCCCCTGTGGCAGGCTTCACCAGGGCCCTATTGATGGTTGGACCGATGCCGTCGTCCACGCCCCCCCTGACGCCATCTTCGCTCTGCTGATCCGTCACTTTGGTCTGATAATCGATGATGTAGCTGCGTAGCTCCTCGACGCTCCGTTTGAGCTTGGCGTAGTTGTTGAACGAGTACACCAACACACTCGCGCATCCCAGGATGGACATGCCGAGAAGAGCTATGACCACGTACGGTCCTTCGCGGTTGATCAGCGCCGCCGGAGTGCTAACCTGCGCCCGGTGTTCGGTTTCCATATTCCTTTTCTTGGCCGGCCAAGGCGCGCTGCGACACTATGACGACCCACCTTTAAAGAGAGCAGGAATAAAGCCTACAGCCACGATCGACCACCACGCTTTCTTCTTCTGCTTCATCAGCCTGTATCGTTTTCTTCTTTCGTCCTTGATGAAGGTGGGTGGAAGCTAATACACCAACACACTTGCGCATCCCAAGATGGACATGCTGAAAAATTTCTAGTATTCCTGTACTCAATTGGTCGAGAGTTGATGGCTGTACACCTAGCGACCATATGCATATTGTTTTAGATGTTCATAGCCGCTTAAACTTGTCCACTTCTCAGTAGAGGTCATATGTTAAATACAACCGAACCAATATCAGTCACCTTTGAGTTCTGCTCTTGTGTCAGCGATTAACACTACTGATGAACTGAAACCAAACGCATATGCCTGGCAATTGAAGCTTGTCTTAAGAAGTCTTAAATCTTGGTGAGTACATCAAAAGGGAATAGATATACAAAATAGTGGAGTGCAGATTGTTCGCGTGATTAAAGAAGAAAGGCTGCATGGAACAAGCTCCTTCACAACCAGTGTCTCAAAGATTGGCATAATTAAAGCATTTTTGCAGCTACGTTGAAGCACACAGCCGTACACGCGAAAGATGATTATGATTCTGAGCATTTCAATTACCTCTCAAAATTGAATAATCTATGAGTACTTTTAGGGTTTTTAAGATCGCGAAAGAAGATACCGGTCTCAGAAAATTTACCCTCATGTGTTGCGACTTCGAAAGAAGCTATTAAAACAATAGAAACATTGCTAAAAGACAGGAGAAGCGATTTTTGTCTGCACTGCCTTCAACCTCTATGTTTGTAGCGCCAGTACATTCGGTTAAGTATGACTCCAAAATTACACTTTCAAAGCTTTCTCCGATAGTGATGAGGCTATCAGCTGCTGCTGGCACTGATAGAGTAACACCAAAACTGATAAAGATACTCTTTTTGAGGTGTCTCCTGATTCGTTTTTAGAGCTGGTAAATTACTCCATTAAGCATTCACCCCATCGGGGTGGCGCAGTGGTTACGGCGCTCGACTACTGTTCCCAAGGGCGCGGGATCAAATCCCGGCTTCGGCGGCCGCTTTTCGATGGAGGCGAAAAGCAAGGCGCCCGTGTGCTGTGCGATGTCAGTGCGCGTTAAAGAACCCCAGGTGGTCGAAATTTCCGGAGTCCTCCACTACGGGGTCTCTCATAGCCTGAGTCGCTTTGGGACGATAAACCGCACAAACCAACCAACCATCAATTAAGCATTCTTGCATACCTCGTGAATGGACACTTGCCAAAGTGATACGATTACTGAAATATTATAGTGGCAGCTGTAGTTTGGGCAATATTAAACCAATATCATAACATCGCACTTGGTAAAATTAATTGAAAGGGTCGTAGTCCTACGTGTCACAGAGTTTGTGAACCAAGAACATGCTCTTAATCCCTGTCAAATAGGCTTTCGCCTAAAATATTCCATATGGAATGCGCATACCGACCTTGAGAGTCGAGTTCTCCTTGCGCGGCGCCAGAATATGATGTTTTGGTGACACTGGATATAGCAAAGGCTTATGAAAGTGCACAGCCCAGCATCTTATTGAAAAACTTACATGCTCTGTGGTTCCCACATTATTTAGTTGCGTGGATATCAGCATTCCTTCAAAACAAACAGTTTTATTGTGTAGTAAATGATGTTCATTCTGGCAGATATCAAGAGACCAGAGGTGTTCCTCAAGATGCAGCCCACTCGTCTGTGCACTGTGACATTCTACTGAGCTCGATTCCCACTCATCAATAAGCTCGCACGTATGTCTATGTGAATGTCATTGCATTTTTCTTTTTTTTTTTAACGACAGCACCTGACATTCAATCCCCCAATGGGCGCCTTCAATCGTACCTGAGTTCCCTTCAGAACTGGTTGTGTGACTTCCAATTCACATTAAATGTAAAAAAAAAAGCGCACTGTCCTTGTTTTCCAAATTAAGGATCCTGTAAATCTTTCGCTAACATTTCAGCAGGAAATGATTCCCCAAGTTGTCTTTGAAGTATCTGGGCGTCATTTATGATGATAATCAGATATGGAGGGCTCACATTGACCATGTTGAGCGAAAGGGGCTTGTGTTGTGGGCATTGCGCCAGTTAAGCAATCCCCAGTCTGGAATACGGAGAGATGCGCTTCTAATGATTTATGTTATATATGTCCGATCAATTTTAGGATTTGAATCTGTGTTGTTTTCTGGTTCACCTGCTAACAGAATTCGTCCGCTCCTTCTTTTGAAGCGGGAAAAGCTTAGATTGTGCCTTGGATTGTGCAAATCTGTGGCTAACAATGTACTTTATCCTGAAGCCCGAATACCAACGTTGTTCGCTACATTACTATTTTTGACTGTCCAGACGTAGCTAAATATATACGAATCATATTTTCATCGCTCCCTGTCAGCTTTTTGTTGTCAGCTGACCTTTTTTTTTTTTCTTTCTTTTTGAGTCAATTGGCCTAGGTTTCATACCCCGTAGGTAATACTGGTGCAAAACATTTCTCTGTAATATCCTTCCCGCAAAAATCAGTAGATCTACGGTTCAAATTGTCCACGGTGACATTTTTCCTAATAACGCAAAACATTTATCACCTCGTATTTTAAATGGATTATTAGAAGATGATTTACAAAGTCTTCAACTAGCATGGGGATAGCATCTGATGCCTCTCAACGTCATGAAAAGGCAGGCGTTGGAATATACTCTCCTCTTCTAGAGTGGGCTTTTTCTGTTCGACTTCTGGACTTCACCCCAATTTTCCAGGTGGAGCTTCTGGCGGTGGTGCTTGCTCTTCGCAAACTAGAGCCACCGTACTCAGCAGTGGCTCTAATTACAGACTCGTATTCCTTGTGCTCGTCGTCACTTTCTTCAAATTTAGATTCGCCAATTCTAGACACATTTCTTTCATTGCTTCCTTCTCATTTGAGCCTCGTACATACGGTGTGGGTACCAGGTCACATCAAGGTGACAGTCAATGAGGTTGCTTATAGCCTGGCTAAGGACTCTCTTAATGGCCCCATGTTGCCTATCCTTCCGACTACAGCGTACACAACAGCAGCGCGGTTTCGTAGGCGTACCTTATTAAACACGCAAACTGCGTGGATTTCTTTAACATCAGATGACTTCCTGCATCTCAGTTATTCGTGGAGCAGAAAACTACGTCAATCACGGCAGATTGAGGCTTCTCTAAGAAGATTGCGCTGCCATATCTCGCCCCTAAATTTCTATATGCACAGGTCTGGTTTGGCGCTTGCCCCCGTCTTAGCATCCTGCGGGGAGCCGAAATCAATAGAAAATTTCTTGTTGTTTTGCCGTCGTTTCACCATGATGACAAGATAGTATTTGGAGAAGCTGTTGAATCAGCTTGGACCTAATTTGAGCAGCCAGATATCATTGCCGTTTGGTGCCACCATATTTGCGTAGTCACAGGTTTATTTTTAAAGTCATTCAAAACTTTTTTATTAGAATCCAATACGTCTGCCTTGCTAATATCCTTTCAATGTTTTTTAACCAGTAGCTACAAATCTCACAGTGTTCACCACCTGCATGCGTTATAATTTCTCCTTTTTATTTATTTCGGAGTTTCACCTTTCAGTTTCCTTCTTTCTTCCCTAGCAATCGTTTTATTTTTTTGGTCATCTAATTATCTGAAAAAAAAAAAACAAACAAATATTACTTCGGCCCAATTCTTGGCCGATCCCCCTGTGTGGGCACGTGTCATCAATTCAGAGGAGAACAACAACAGCAAGCTAGTCAGAACAGCAGCTATGATAACGGCACAGCTGCCACCAACAGGACAGGATGCACCGTAAAACACACCTTCAGCTGCAGATTTGAACAGACATGTATAGTATAAACGCTCTTCCAATATAACTAAAATTATAAGGCCACGTAAGACTCATAAGGAAGGAATACATTCAGGTTTTTCTTATTGCGACAGCGTACCTTGCGGCATAAAATGGTTATTTATAAATGCAAGTAAAGGCCAGGTTCAATAAGGAAATCGAGTAAGAGCCGCGGTGATAAGGACCTAGCTTCCAGACATCCACATGCGACGGTCAACCTTGAGACAGCCCGCATCGGAGCAGATGTTCTTGCCAGAATGCTTGTAAAAGAGTTAAGTCCACAAAAGATGCGCTGTGTCTGCGCGGAAGACAGGAACAGGAAAGAAGGGGCTGGTTTTGCGTTTGTGTCAGTTTCTTTGCTGGTTTCTTCAAGACATCACTGGACACCCCATCGGTGGGTGAGGGCGGATCTCAAATTTTTCGACTGAGCTAAGGGGCTAAAACTTTAATTTTAATCTTAGGCGGTGCTCTCTGATTCGTCATTGGAAGACACAGACTTCTATGACGTTATCACTGCCTCAGCGAATCAGGGTATTTCGTCTCTGACAGCGGCGGGGTATAGGAGTCACGAGAACTGTGAAAGATGTTTCACAACATCCCACAGCGGATGACCATCCTCGCTGTTGAAGAAGCGATTGATACATACGGTGCAGTGAAGTTTCAAAATGAAAGTGGAATGAGCATTGACAGTTTTTTAGGTCTGCTGATACTATACCTCTGGTCCTTTTATGTTGAATTTGAAGGAACTATGTGGTGCAAAAAAAAAATGGAATTTGCATAGAATCTTCAATTGCTCCTATATTGAATGATCTCTTCCTTGCCAAGGGTGGCAGGGCACTTTTTAACCATATGAAAGAAACTGAAGTGGCCAAGGTATTTCGATATGTAGATGATTTTTTTTTTTTTTTTTTGCCTGCCGTATGGAGAGTACACGGTTAGCAAGGTTGAGAGCATTGTGGCATTATTCCGAATGCACATCCGAGCCTTGGGTTCATGTATGAGTTACCAGAGAGTGCACGGATACAGTACTTGGATATAAGGTTAGTGCTTAACGAAGGTCACACGTGTTGGCTTTACAGAACACGAGGGGCAAAAGGCCTTCTTCCGTACGACTCAGGCCTTAGAAAGTTGGTCAAGAAGGAGCTTGCCATCTCGTGTTTACGGCAGGCATTGATCAAGTCCGGTCCGTACTTGATGGGAGAGAGCTATCCTACAGATGGAGAAGTTGAATAGGAGTGAATACCCTAAGAGCCTCTTGGTATCTGCAGCTGAAAGCTGCTTAAAGATCAGGCGATCTTATGCAAGAGAGCGTAAAGAGAGTGAGCAGAAGGGACAGGTCATAGTCCTGCCCTACGTACATGGCATCTCGCATTGTCTTAAGAAGATCGCGAGGCGATTTGATAATAGGGTCGTGCTATGTGCATCGAACAGGTTAGAGTCTGTGCAGGAAGGTGAACGGAATGAGTGAGCCCAAATAAGGCTTCAGCGTGCTGCATAAGGAGCGCTTAAAATATTGCGAAGGAGTGGTGCACAAGATTCCTCTGACATGTAGGAAGACGTATGTAGGGCAGACAAGTCGATGCCTCATTGAGAGGTTAAGGGAGCTCGGGAATGCGTGTGCAGCATTGTCGGCTCCAGGGAACTTGGCAACCCACTGTTCTCGTTGTGGAAAGAAAGACACTCATCAAGACCCGGGGGTGAAACATTGTGTGGCCAGGTTCACAGAAACCAAGGTGCTGGCTCGGGCAAAATATACTTCGAAGCGATAGATTAGTGAAGCCTTGATTATGATTTTGGATCAGGAGGGAGATTGCGTGAGTGTGTGCCGTCTGTAGCGCTCAGCTGAAAGGAATTGCTATTGCTTCGTCTGGACAATAGGACAAGATAGGTGCAATTAGCCATTGCTTAATTATAATTTTTGTTTTTCTTCCTTTTCTTATTGTACCCTTCCTTCTTCTTTGTCATGTTTCTTCTTCTTCATACCACTAATAAATAGCCATTTGGGATTGTTCGCACCATCGGCGTGGACGTGTTGTGATCTCTTGTGTATGTGTGTATTTGATGGACAATGCAGCGCCAGAAGTCATCAAATTCATCTAACCAACTAGTTCGCACGCAAGTTCTACTGTTCTAACTACCGGCGACATGTCTGGCAGGGTAAAATACATTTTTTTTGTTTGCTTTTGGACACTGCGCAGCACGCTTGCTGGGCAAAAAGTGCACAACTCTCCTTGACACTGGACGGCATTACTCAACAAGTAGGTTTGATTTGCTTTGTTTTGGTCCTAAAGCAACTCGGCAAGTAGGCTTAACAAACCGAAGAGTGCAGCGCGTTCCTCAGCGTTACCGTGTAACTGAACAGTAGATGCGCTGTCTGCTATGTCTGGGCCACATCAGCAGTTTACAGCAACGATGCGCAGCAACCTTTCGGGAGTAGTTCCACTTCTATTTTACACAGTCTCTACCCTTGTCCTCTGTTGTTGCGTTGGCATCGTGACGCAGACGCTTTCAGCCACACCACCCTTAACAAGACAGCCTCCTTGGAGTTATCCAATGTTATTTAAAAACGAAAAAAAAAAAACGACGTGCGTTCGTTTCAGATGTTTGGGAGAACTGGTAGTATAGGTTTAAGAGAAAATGTAAAACATTGACAGATGCTCAGATGGTCTGATCCGATTATATGCGTAAACAGAATGTCCTTTTAGACGGAGTATTGTCTATTTTATTGTTTTCTATTTGATACTTTTTCGTTTGATAATTTCCCCCTTTTGTCGTACGCCATTGCCTGATAGTTGCACTTCTTGATTTTGCTTCACTATGGCTCGGCGGCCGCTTTTCGATTAGGGCGAAAAGCAAGGCGCCCGTGTTCTGTGCAATGTCAGTGCACACGTTAAAGAAGCCCAGGTGGTCGAAATTTCCGGAGTCCTCCACCACGGCGTCTCTCATAGCCTGAGTTGCTTTGGGACGTTAAACCCCACAAACCAAACCAAACCAACTTGACATTTGTTGCATTTGCACTTCGCTTTATTTTGGCATGGTTTATGACTGTTGAGTTGCGCACATTTCGCCCTGGCCCACCATGTTTGATAAGCTAGTGACGGACGCCCGCTTTTGACGCCGCTTTCCCTCTCTCCAACTCGCCGCTCGTTTGGAGTCGTCGCTACGCTCGTCTTTTCGCTCCGGCTGATGGAGTCTTTCTCTTAAACCTCTCGCTGAGGGATGGGAAGTTGCTGCGCTGGGCTCGCTGTACGCGCCGGAAGGCTTCATTCCACGGATAAGCGTACACACATGACGTCATTTCCACGTAATAACACTCATACTGCCTACGCACTGCAAGAGGAAGAACATGCTGGCTGTGAGTTTGTGACGCGAACTATCCAGCGTACGCCAGCCTTTGATTGCGGAGAAATTAAAAATATTGGAGCGACATATTACGCTGAAGCGCCAACCACTTGGCGAACGCAGCTGTTGCATCTACGTGACCATGTCCACGTTAGTGGAAGGTGCAGTTTAACCGTTACGGATACCGACATTGGCACAAAATTTAGAAATTTGTTAACAGCAGCTAAAGCTGTAAAGAACTGTGCTAACGCGAGTGTGAAATATGCCCAAAAGCTACGCTTAGACGTGGCCGCCAGAAATAGAGCTAAGCACATTCTATACTTCTGAATAGATAGCAGTCAGCCGAAAATTACATGAAGCATGATACACAGCAAAGGTATTTTGTTCTTTGCCCATATCAGTTACGAAAGCGCTCCCCGGACCACAGTTAAAAATTTGAAATCGCCCGCTATGTAGATTAATATATTGCACTGTAGACAACTTTTCCATGTCACTCTAAGTATTCTCCGGAAGGTGACTGCCCAGCCTTAAGGAACGTAAACTGATTGTGCTTCATTATTAGCTTGGTGCTCAGTTCGCTAGTGACGCCTCTATTGGTGGCCTGCACTGTAAATGGTCATGGTCCAGTCCGAACTTTTCACTAGAGGTGCGACCAAGGTGCCACATTCCACGCCGTAAAGTCAAGCTCCCGGAAACCTCGCCTCTATTAGCTCTGGAATGTCCAAGGGCCCAGGCTTGCAACAGGAATGGTGTGCCGAGAAGTCCATTCCTGAATATTCAAACGGTCATCGCTGCCAAAAAAGCGGAGGAGCGAGCGCGAGACTACTGGCTGCTCCATCGCCGCGTTTGCAATCCTCCACCGGCCGGCTTCGTCCTTCGCGGCACAATCAGCGAGCGCGACACAACTGGCAAATTTCTCTCGCTGCTTCCCCGCGCGCGCCGATCACGTGCGAGCGACGCAATAGCGGCCAGGTGAAGACGACTACGAGGCGATGAGCGTCGTCGTCGCATGCGCGCCCGTTCTCTCCCATCAGTGCGTGCGCGCCACTGGAATTATCGTCCTTGCCCGCCACCACCGCTCCCGCCTCTCTTCGGCGCCGCTCACCGCGGACACCACTGCTGCTGTGGCCGCTGCCTGTCGGCTGTGAACGGAGCGAAGAAGAGCAGCGGTTTGGCGCGGTTTGAAGGGCGCCTTGAGGAGCCGACGTCGCCGGTCTCCTTGTCCACCACTGCTTCACTCACCGTTGTTGGGCCAATGGACATCCCAATTAAAGCCCCATTCGATGACCCGAACAGCTGGACCGGTGAGTCAGTGGCCGCTGCCAGAGGAGGGGAGGAATGACTGACAAATGTTCGCGAAAATATTACTAGAGAACAACGGGGCGTTGCAGTTGCGTATGCACTGAAGGAATGACGCGAAGTGTGTGAATCTTGATGAAGCTGACTTCGAACATCCTCGTGGCTTCTTCCTTCTGGTGAACTTTTCCTACCCCGATGTTTCTATGCTAACCTCCCTTCGGTTGCAAGGGGCTAATAAACGTACTCCAATATGGCGGATTAACGCATTATTGACGGCAGTAATATGGGTACTTGGCAAAAAATATATCTTGCGCAAATAGCGACCGGACAACGTCATAACTTCTCTTTGGAGCATTGCATTTGTAGGACACTGCTAAAGGTCATTGTAGAACGGGCTGGTGTGTGCGAACTGTGTGTGTGTTGTTTTGTCAAGTTGCGCCTCACGACACTGCGCACACTTTTGCAACCTGAACCTACAGTTTCGAGGACGATAAATATCCAGACTGCAGTTCAAGCGAAGATCACCGCAAGGACTCAACAGCTTCTTCGAACGGATGGAGATTGCAACGTCTGTAGTTTAGTGGCCAAGAATTAAAAAAGCCTAGTTCGAGAAACCCTTGTCCTACCCTCACGAATTTTGAGGGTATGATTACCGCTAAGTGCTCCCGCCCCGAGTGTGAGCGAAACTTATAAAAATTACTCCTAATGCTAAAGTAAAATCCGGTACATCGAATGATGCTGTAACAGTTAGTAGTTATGACAGCGAATAATAGGGACAAACTTTCTTGCACATCTGAAGGCCGTTGTGGAGTGATGATGAGACACTACTATGCACTCGAAGAGGTTCGACCAAAATCTTGTGGAGATTTATCTCGGTTATCGCGGAAGTACATACGTCTTTAATCAAAATTAGCAATCTATATAAATATATCTTCTTTGAGAGAAGCTTAAGCATGAATGCACTGCAGGAAAGGCGAAGTGCATTCCAGCTTTCCTCATAGACGGGGGCAGCCCCACTCAGATGGAGACATGTACTTTGGTTGCTCTACGTGCAGCCAGCTGCCTCCATCCTTTTCTCTTCTTAGACCTACGAAGAGCACATGGGCTTCACGGCAGTTTTCGTGCTTTCAGGAGAAGCTACCATTAGCCCCATTTTTTTTTTTTTTCAAGACGAACAGTTGGTTCAGTGTCTTTCACCGCTCCTTGTGTTTTGCGCGCTTTCGCGTTCGGCAGCAATCATATTTTTCGGATTGGGCAGCGTACTCAGCCTTTTTTGTTGCTTTCAGTGCTAGATACGTCACCCATGGCGCCAGAGTGCTCTCCGACTTTGGAACGTTGGGACGAAGCGCAGGGACTTTGAGATAGCGCTTGTTCGGATATTGCTCGAGACATGATTTTGGAAAGATTTTATCCAGTACTGTCCTCTCTCTCTCCTCCCACCAATATCTTTTTTCCATTCATGTTCCGTTGGAAAGATTCCTTACTTTTCGCTCAAGCTGTGCTACAGGTTCACTGCGGTTTACGAATGATGTACGCCTGAGATTGCCATGAGTGAACGGTACCTGATGGTGTTTCGTCCTTGGCATAAAACGTCCCGAACGGGTCGGGCCAGGAAAAGGTCGTTAGGATAGGAGCATTACTTCGAATTTGACCGACATCTCTACATGACAAAAATATTTCAAACGTACGCAAGAGCGCATAAAAGGGGATGGTGTAAACAAAACGCCGACGCGGCTCACCAGCTGTCCGTCAAAGCAAGCGCCTATGGGGGGTGGAGGTAGGAGGGAGGGGGATAATCTCTTCGTCATTGGTGAGAGAGTCAGTTGTAGTAAAGCATGCATTGGACGACAGGTCATATACCATACTGAATGTGTGTTGTCACACGAGAAGGAAATGTGGATATAACAACCTCTCATAGAACAGGCTAGCTAGCTTCAGTCTTGAGTAATCGAAGTCTATCTCGAATCGAGGGTTGAATGAAACGACAGCTTCATCGTCGGACATGGAATCGAAGCAAGTAAAGTTTATTGAGGGCATAAAAGCGATCTGAAGCTAACGTGCGGCATCGGGAAGATCCTGAAAGGACGCGCATTGGTAGTCGTAGACTCATGCTTCAGATTCAAGTAAATTTTCAAAATGAAGACCAGCAATCGCCTGTACATTCTGGCATATAGTATCGAGTTTCTGTTAGGATGCTTTGGCTGCCAACCTCTATACTTCCAACATAAATATCGAAAACCTAACCTCAAGACTACCATTTGGTACGTTTGACAGGATGTCGACGTTATAACGGAGATGTCAACTCAAATAGAGCCGCTATAGCTCCGCAAAAGTGTTTATGAAGTGCAAACATAAAATCAATGTTGACCAGTTACTGTTTTCTCTGCAGTTCTATATCTAGTGCGCAATGCTTTGCATTAACATTGACACCGCATGCCGGAAAGGACGCGTGACAGCTCGCAAAGCCCGGGAGTCATCAATCCCGGTTTTGTCGATGCACTCATCAATTATCGAGTTTCCTCAATAGGTGAGCGGCGTCTCCAGCATAAATTTTCGCGACTAAGCTCTCACGTGGCCAGCGCACGGCTGCGAGCACTGAGCTGGAAAACCACACCGCTTCTTATCACCACCGGCCACGATAAAGAAAAGCTGACTCTAATAGCGACTCATTATATAGATTCTAAAAATGCAAATCAATCGCTTGCAGGGCCAAATCACGTAAACAGTCAACAAAATGAAAATACGTGAGAGCTGCCAAACGAAAGCTCTTTAAAGCTGATGGAAGCATCAGGTCTTCTACACCCGTGTCACGTCGCAATCCGCACTGTGGAGCCATTGATTTTAACCTTCATCCAAGGTCACGGCAAACTTATCGATCGAAGCAGTTGCGGTGGCCTCACGGAAACGTACGGTAGCGGTGCGCCGGCAACAGGCGGCGGTCCGCTTGCACAACAAATATAATCATGCATCATCACCCTAGGTAACAAGCGAATAGATTTACTTTGCAGTCACGTGCACTCCAGGTGGCCGGGCTTGCCTGACGGATTATAAAGATGCAGTTACGGAGAATATGCATATCCGGCAGTGTTTGTTTGTTTGTTTGTTTGTGTGTGCGCGCGCGCGTGTGTGTGCGTGCGTGCGTGCGTGTGTGTGTGTGTGTGTGTGTGTG
>JAJIZL010020983.1:244609-283845 GCA_023969395.1 Amblyomma maculatum
TCTCTCTCTCTCTCTCTCTCTCTCTCTCTCTCTCTCTCTCTCTCTCTCTCTCTCTCTCTTCAGGTTTGATTATACATCTCACACATTTTAACAAAAATAAACAAATTTGACCACAAAAACAACGATTATGACCTTGGTGAGTAAGGCCAATGGCTTCGGAGCTAGAGCTGGCTCACCATGTCAGCAGATTGCGCAAAACGTCTTGCAAAGCGTGGCCAACCCCATGCATATAAAACTCGAAATCCTCGGTGCCAAAATGAGAGTCACGTAGATATTCAGCTTGGACAAAACCGCGAACGCCTTTTCGAAACTCCATTATCTCAATGTGCCTCAGGTGAGCTCATGTGATAGGAGGAAGGAATTGGATTGCCGCCATGACCACCTCTCGCGTTCCTGCTCTTTGACACGTGCAGATAGTTTCCGCCGGTATTCGGATCAGCTCAAAAAGGCGGTTTCACCTTCCGCCTTTTCTGTCCCTGATTATTGACCATTTGCATGATTGCCGTTTCCAGTTAGGCCATCACGTCGGTGATAACTTACGCTGCTGAAATTCAATAAGGCTTATTTAAGCACGTACGTGTCCATGTGTTGAACAATCGAATTCGTTCCGTGAAATGCTACGATGTTCGATTAGGTCGGGAGATCGAGTTCTGAAATCTTTCGCAGTTCGCAACCTCTGGGTGTGAGTGTCTATTTAAATCATAGCCTTGACATCGGACCGAAAGTGAGAAAGGGCAAAAAAAAAAAATGTAACCTTAGAGCAATAAAATAGACGGGCCGCAGCCATTTCTTACGTAAAGTGACGTTATAACCATCACGTTTCTTTCTTTTTTTTTTCTTGAAGAGAGTTGAATCGGGCTAGTTGGTGTCATCGGCCTGGTATCCTCGCCATTTTTTTTTTTTTTACATTGCTGCCACCCCTTCCACAATAAATAAATTGGTTGCTAGACAGCGCATGTTTTCCTATAACCTTTTGTCTTATTTGTTAGCGCTTTTCAGTCGTTTTCATCAACTTTTTCATCATCAGCAGCAGCCGAAGCTGAGTTGTGGCCCCAGCTAGATAAAATCCTTCTTTTTTTATTTACATTGAACACAAAATACAACAGCACCATAAGTTACGATTCATGCAATAATTATTTTATTTATAATCAATGGCGAGTTTATTAGTAACCTGATTGCTGAAAGAGATTTCTCTCGTGAAAGTGTGTCTTCTATGTTCTGGTGCTTTCGCTTTCCCTGGAAAACACAGGGCCTTTATAACGGCAAGCCACGCAGGCAATATGATGCTGAAGTCAACTAAGGGCATCCGCAAGAAAACTGGTAGCAGCGAGCACTGATTACTCAAGAGATCTTTCAGAAATATTCAAAAATTTTTACTTGACCGAACAATATATATTGTTGTAGAAAAAGTAACTTGATGTAGCAGACGGTGGCAGTAAAACGAGTGAAGCTTAGTTTTGCTTGCGTCGTCGCAAAGGTTGCCCGTGTAGCGGTTGTCCGTCGTCTACTTTTCACAGACATATTGATGGTGTTACCGCAGGCCCGCCTCTCCAAGGAAAGATTTTCGTCAAATAGCCGTGGCTGTTCTGTTCATAATAACTATCGCATATCGCCTAGGTCTAACTTTTCATGAATTCGAAAAGCATTTGTCGCAGCCTTTGCCGAAAAAAAAAAAATGTGTGCATAGCTTTCGTTCCGCAAGCCTTAAATTGTCAGCGCACGCCGTTCAAGTGTGTCGTCAAGTATCACTGAGAGAAATGACGTCACTAGAGAACTTATTTTTTTTTCACTAAATGGCTTGAATGGGCTTTCCAATTCGTCGTATTACGTGTACAACTTTACAGTACCCAGATGTCGATTATTTTACGCATCCTCGTTAGAATTAATCAGAAATTTACTAACACATCACATCCCACATACTAAGTGGTTAAAAAGGCTCAGCAATTACTTAGTCGTAAAAGACTTCGAACAGTTGCCCCATTTCCTTGAATTACGATTACTGTCCAACTGTGCTTTGCCACTCCCTTTTTGCCCAAAGCAGAACATCAGCTACTCATTCATTACTACATGACCAGGTCAGCTGTGGTCAACAAGTTGAATATCGTTCTGTATTCTAGTCCTCATTAATGCATGGTGGCTAATCAAAAAGGGAAAATGACAGTTGTAAAGAAGAGAAAGACGAGGTGGTTATCAGAAAAGTAAGGGTTCGATAGCTACCTCATTCCGTGGATAGTTACTCGAACAACGCTGAAGGTATAAGTCAAAACTGTTTGCCCTCATGCTACACGTGCGCACACACTTTCAAGCAACTGAACGTCAAGTGCATACAAAAAGGACTGGAAAAGTACCGCCTCCTCTGAAATAGTGCGTTGCCTTCAGTACGTGCTGCGTCTCTTTCTATGTTCCCTCCGCTGGTGGCGAGAAAGAGTAAAAAGAAGGGAAGCATCGAAATGAATCTTGAAATCGTCTGCCTATTTTCGTTATCTACACGCCTCTTTTAGCAACGTCTCGCTTCCAGTGCCTTAAACACGCTTTGGAACGGTCTCCGTAGGCCGGTAGGAAGAAAAAAAAAAATCTGAGCCCCCCATTCGATACTCCTACTAATTAGAACGTTTGTGACATCGATGAAGAAGCACATTGAGTCACTACGTTCTGTGCATCCAGACGCGTATATAGAGAGCGGTTTCCCTGTCAGGAGACAAGAGAACTAAATAAATGCTTTATTCTGTGCTGCTGAATACCAAAGAGAAGATGTCCCGCCTCAAACAGCATGCCTGTAAGCGCAAAAAGTTCTAGTTCTGTGGCGTTAATGACAAAGTTCCAATATTATTTGTTGGTTTGAATTCTCCATAGCCACAGTCGTTTAGAAGTAAAATTAATTATAGAACCATGTCCTGAAAGAGTAGTTGCTGTTGCTGCTTCAAACTTCGCAAGCATATTTTTTTTTTTGTATTTCCTTGCGTACTCGTTGTCTGGTTACTTAATCACACAACAGTTCTTGTAAACGTCCTCCGTGGGTCTTCACGGACACATTTAGGAATTACTGAACTACTTTCATCATTAAACCGGCCTGTGAGGCTGAGATTAAGAAACATGGAACACGGTTTCTCTTCATATTCGAACTATTTATTAATCTTCCTATAGAGAATGTTCCGCGCTCTCCTTCACTAGGCCAGATGAAAACATTATGTCTGCCCTTCAGGCATAGTTATTAAACTGCAGGAAAAAAAGTTCAAGTCGATTAATCTGCCTTCTGTCCCCCTGTGCACTTCTTTCGCGCGTTTCGATGCAGGTATAAAGGCACGTCAACTAAACCCGCCTTGGTCTAAATTAATACAAAACTCGCCTCTGATGCGTACCTTAATGCCCATATGTTGCTTCGTTATAAACTTCATGTTCAGGAAAACTATTAACTTCTATTTCATTAAAACCGGTTGTCCGTCCCGATACTATTTTCAGTCTGTCCATGCCGTCCGTGATGAAAGGAGTGGATTGAGATGCATATGACGATGATGCAGACTTGCCGTAACGTTTTCGAGGTATTGTCCTGGTCTAGTGCTCAATACGACCGCAGCAGTGACCTAATGACTTCAGCATCCGCCTCGCATATGCGGTAGGTACAGGATTCGAATTGAAGCCTGCCAGTGAATCACTGGATACCAGCTCTCATCTTGCCTCGTTCACGGCTTCTCCCGGGTGGAACTTTGACCCCACACTGTATAGAGCTAAACGCCTTGTGCCATGACGCTGTTTGCCTAAGCTGTCCTTGAGCTGCGAAAAGTGCACACCTTCTCAAAGCTCCTCAAAAAGATCAAATCACAATCTCTATGAGGAAGCATGGCAGATCTACTGAAGAGCCGCGATAACGTTTTATCAACGCTTACCAGCGAGGGAATCGCAGTTGATATTAAGGAGAATGTTTTATATGCCCCATACCAGCCGCGGTGGTGCAGTGGTTAGGGCGCCTGACTGCGGTACCCAAGGATGCGGAATCAAATCCCGGCCGCAGCGGCCGCTTTTCAATGGAGGCGACAGTAAGGCCCCCATGTGATGTGCGATGTCGGTACACGTTAAAAAAAATGCTAGGTGGTCGAAGTTTGCGAAGCCGTCCACTATAGCATCTCCCATACTCCTATTGAAAACATCTTTATTTACAGAGCCTTGAAGACCATATGGGTGGGCCGCCTAGTCTGGTAGTCAACTGGATATTGCTGCCGCGCTGGCCCTCTCTACCAACCAATCAATGCTGACAATCAGGATCTCCGCTGAACAGAAAATCCTTCCACTGCTCGTCTGATGGGTGTGGAATGGGGTCAACTATGGGATTGAATTGGCATGCCCACACCATATGGTAGACATCAGCTACCTCTCCATGGTGTGGGCACTTTGAAGAGTAAAGTGTGGGGTACCGTTGGTGTAACCTATCTGGCGTTGGGTATGTGTTTGTAGTCTCCTAAGGGTGTTCTCTTCTATGTGGTGTTGTGTACACTTGCCTGGCTGTTCGGTATGACGTGAGATTGTCAGCATACACTCATGAAGCTAGTCACAGCATGCTCCATGATCATAAGTGGGAAACGCCCGATATAGAAGAGCTCAGGCATGCCGGTGGGCGGCTTCATTTCCTCCTGGTGTTTCCAGGTGACCAGGAAACCAGATGACTGAGGCATGGCTGGGTGAATGCTTAGTCAGCAATGACATCTCTAATCCCTTATGTAATGCCCCTCACCGGGCCTTTAAGGAAAATAAATGAAATGAAATGTGAATCAACCCGTTGTTGAAGTTGCGACAGGCGTTCTTAGAATCCGCTAGCACAACGGTGTTGGGGTTAGACGCTACAACTAATGCAGTAGCTGCCTCCTCTGCGTGAGTGGGGTTGGACGTTTTCATCGAGGCGCACTTAACCAGCGAACCTGAAGGCGTTGAGACTACAAAAAGCATCACTCCATTCTTCGGTCCTGCTGCGTCCACGTAAAGGGTATTGGGTTGCTCGTCCCATTTCTTCTGCAGGGCTTCCCCTCTCGATTTTCTCCTTTCGATGTTATATGCGGGATGCACATTCCACGGATTCGGGTACACGTTGATGCGTCTCTTCACATCGCGTGGTACCTCTTCCCTTTGGTCATTTGAGCAGTTCTTGGTTTTGTGAGGGCAAGCCTGTTCAGTTGAGAGCCATTGTGCTTCCCACGTATCTTTGAGGGTATTATGTACTTCTAAAGTCATAAGCTTTGCCTTTGGCGTGGAGTTCGGTAGCCCAGCGACGTCTTGCAGGCTTTCCTGATCAGTATCTCCAACTATTAAATTTCCGTCCTGGAGAGGTTAAGGAATGCCGTCCCGTATATTGTCCTCGAGATCACGAAAGCGTTCACTAAGCGGATGGTGCCCTTTCCTTATTATCATGGTGCTTCTTTCTGATACGATGTATCAACCGGAGGATTTGCTCGGTAGATGTTGTAAGCTTCTTCAGGGTGATGATGTTTTGCCGCCCCTGCGTGATATACCCTAGGTTGCTTAAGAACGTTAAACCCCATAAACCAAGCCGAACCTTATATTCCTATTAGCAACGGAATGGGGCAGTGGCGTCCTGAAAAAGGGATCCCGATTGATCGGCTTGGCATCATCGAGAGAGTACTGATCCACTTTAAACCACCTCTTATCCACTTTAATCCATTATTAATCCGCCTTAATCCACCTCTTAATCACCTTAATTCACTTCTTAATCCATCTCAGGCTTTCACATTCATAATATAAGTGGCCTCCTTTATTTTTTTTTCTTTCCTTTGACTATACGGCGGAAACAAATACAGGTTACTCTCCCGAGTAACTGTAAACGTCGAAGAGGTCAATGACTCGAATAAGATGTGGCAGTCTGGAGTCGATATCCACAAAACATTTTTACACCCTTAAAAGTGTAACGCTGTCTCCGGGCTAACACCCTATGAGTAGAGCAGCACTGCTTCACCGTGGAACATCCTTCGTGGCGAAAATTTCATTTGTTCGGCGTATAAAAGCGAATGCTGCGTTCTGTTGAGGCCACAGCGTGCGGCAGCCCTCACAATGCTCAGGACACTGCTGCAGCGGTTTCTGGCTTTCAGACCTCTTTTCTTTTTTTCGCTTTTTTATTATATATCTCTCTTCCATTTAACCAACACAGGGTAGCCAAACGGAAAGCCGATTTTTAACCACCGTGCCGTAACCCAGCCTTGCTGTTTTTTTACGCAGGGTGTTAAACTGAGAACACTACAGCACCCATTTTGCACCCAAGAAGGTGTAAAAATGTTTAATGTGTACGTTTGTCTTAATTACTCTTGATAACGGTTGATAGTGAAAGTTGCTAATAGAAATCTTCGCCCTAAAGTATCGCGGACTATGGTGCAGAAGAAGAATGAGATGTGTACAGGCCTATCTACAGGAAGTACGCTCAAACGCTGTAGCTATCTTTTCGGTAACCTAGAAAAGGAGCATGAAACATGTAGTAGCTCAGTAATGTGTTGACAAGAGTAAATATTAAATTATACCGCTTCACTGAGTCTAGGAAGTCGTACTTAACGAAAAGTGAGAGCTGTACTGATGCTCAGTTAGTAAGAATGGAACACCGACATAATCGAACAGCCAGCTTGAAACAGTGGCGTAGAATTCAAATGGTGAGGTCCAATAAGAAGGAACAGCACTAAATTGGCACAGTGGGAAGAGTATTGGAATTAGGGCCTTGACTTACAGTGCCTCTTTCTTCATACAGCAACAGCACACATTTTAGGCTTGTCAAGTCGTCCAAAGTGAGAGAATCTAAGTATATTTCACGTGTTCGTTTCAGCTACTAAATTATGAGCCACTTTCCTTAATGAACTTCAACACATCTGTTTTCCTTTTGTCTGCATTATCCATCGCGCCTGACGTTATATAACCGAGGTGTCCTTTTAGCGTCTGGATAAGACGTAGATGGTTGCTGGTTATGTCTTGGTCACCAGATACACAAAAGACCCAATTGCAGTGCTGACCAGTTATGTGTGACAACTACAGGTGTGTTTAACTGTGTACACAACATCGTATTTCCTTTTACATGTCACTATAGCTTCGGAGCTACTTAAAGTATATGACACCTTCACATTCTGCGGAGATTTTGTATCACTCTTTCGAGCTGCAAAATGGTCTTATTCCACCTAGTCTTCTATCACACGTTTGATATGGCCATTTGTGAACTTCTGTAGATATCTATAAAACGCCTTTTGCAAGGCTTCTGTATTCTGTATACATTTCTCAACTCCAGTTTGGAAACACTGGGTTGCAGATGTTTGACATATTCTTCGTTCACCATCTGTATAACGTTTATTATACGCCGTCTGTAGACGTCTCTCAACATTTCTCAGTTCCTAGTAATATCTATAAAACGCCTGCTTTTGTATACTGTATATGTTTCTCAACTCCAGTTTGGAATCACTGGGTTGTAGATGTTTGGCATATTCTTCGTTAACCATCTGTATAACATTTATTATATGTCGTCTGTAGACGTCTCTCGACGTTTCTCAGTTCCTGGTACGAAATGTCAGTACTCTGTGAACGTTTTACAATGTCTACCAGCATCGCATAGCGACACTGGTATGAGCGCTCGCCTGCTGAGCTTTAGGGCGTGGGTTCGATCCCGGCCGTGGCGGCAGTGTCTTGAAGCCGGTGAAACGCAAGCCGCCCATTTTCTGTGTCTGACGTCACTTCATATGTTGAATAGCCTCACGACATCAAAAATTATCGAAGCCCTCTATTACAGCAAGCCTGAAAGTCGATGTCCCTTTGGGACGTTAAATTACACACACCTTATCACACCACTGCCCTTTCATATAATACCTTACAATGGCAATTTGTGGACGACTGTAGATGTCGACAAATAGCCATTCGCATATTTCTGTGAGCGGTTCAATCTCGTGGTTTGAATCATCTGTAGGTTCTGGACGTTTGACATTGGTCGCTTGTAGATGTCTTCAGAAGTTTGGAGCTTTTGCGGTCTGGAACCTCTTCCCGGAAAGTTCATTCGCTTTTGGCGCATTCCGGGCGGGCACGCGTGCGGTGCGTGGCATTCCAGCCCCGTCCCTCGGGTGCTCCAAGTAGCACGCCTCCTCCCTTGGAAATGAGGGGTGGGTTGCCGCCACCGCGGCTGGCTAAGAAGGCCTCCGTGAGCAACGCCTCAAACTCGCGCGGCCACAACAGACAGAGTTTGGCATCTGTGCGTGGTGGCAACGACAGCAAGACGCAGCCAGGATGGAGAGACCCTAATTACTAGGCTCGGCACTCGACCAGAAACTTGTCGCATAAGATGACGACGACGTTACAAGGTCGGAGATCACCTCCCCGTGCTCCTGGTCGCCGCGGGGCGGTGCGCTCCTCCGCCCGCCGGCATTGATACCGCTGTGGCACTCGGCGCGCGTTCTTTTCTTTTTGTTATTCTTTACACATTGTAATAGAGGGGCGGTTACGATCTCAGTTGTCTGCGCGCAGACTGATGGCGACCAGATTGGTCCGCATTTAGAAGCAAGGGCAGCCGCGGTGCTCGTGCGACAACACAGATGAGGAGGCCCCGAGGCTTCGTGCATGGCTGACGGGCGCTTGGTGACCGCGGACGCTGGACATTCCACGGGAATTTAGGGTTTTTCTTATTGTCTACAAACGCGGTCATGAAAAATGTTGACAGCCAAGGTTTCACATGGCAGTTTTAACAATTTAAGTTGACGTCCTGAATACAAGAGTCAATGAAAAATGGCATTCCTTGTAACCATCGCTTCGTGTTTTGCGGAAAAAGCACACATGTTCTGTTGTTCTTGAAGCCTGACAACTTAATTTTTGCTCGTATTGGCGTTTAATCACATAATGTAGTAATTAATGGTAGTACGGGAATTTTTCCAGGCGCAACCCTTAGGCGCCTAAGTGCATGAGCAACCTCTGTCCCGCACCTCCAAGCCGGTCTAGCCAAGTCCCGACAGTGTATTTTAAGGTTGGAAAGAAACCTACACTGCAAAGCAAGCAGGCAAGAAAATAGGCAGTGGGAGAGGTTGGCATAAAGAGAGGTATAGTTACGGAATTTTTACAGATAAATTTGGGTAGGTGTGACAAGAATTTTGAGCGAATGTTTATCAAAGGATGTTAGACTTAAGCACAGAAAGACCACGAGGAGTATCTGGGTAGAGCTAGTGTTGCGAAGGACACCTGCTCTCCTATATGACCCTGGGCCACGGGATCAATGGTGCCCGTTCGGGCTGGCTGATTATACACAAAGTCCTCATGGCATGGCAACATGTAATTTCTTACAATGCGACTTCTATAGACGAGGTTCTCCGGTGAACTAACTGGCATGCGTGTCGTCGATTATGCAACAATGTGAGGTCTCTCATCGCATTTCCCTTAACGACAAGGGAAAGCTGTAAAGTGATGCCAAGCATTTATCGGAGGCACTGTGTCCTTAAGGCACCAGATATGTACTGTTGCTTCTAGAACGAAAAGAAATGTCGCTGTCTTGGATTGACACTCTCATATAGATACTATTGTGAGTCTGATGTTTACGCAAGAAGCATACACTTTAAGTAGTCCACAATCTTTAATCTTCCCTTGGTGGTAGTGGTTTATTTTTTGTTTTTGAAATAATCAAAAAGGAAAAAGAGTATTGCCGGCCGCGGCAACTTCTATCTAAAGAACTGAGGCACTTGAGCAGCGGCCGGCGGGAACGAAAAGGGGATAGGGAGAGGATAGCGAAGGGAAGTATAGAGGGTAGAGATAGGAAGAAAGGACAGGGGTAGCTTTGTACATTATTTACAAAGTACAAACGGTCAACGAGTTCGCGTCGCTCGCGCGCAAGTGCCCGAGCACTGTCCACAAATGCCTGCGCGCTAGCGGCCACTGCAACTGTTTACCATATATATATATATATATATATATATATAGTGTAATATTGGCTTCAAGTTGGCCTATTTTGGCTGCTGCGCTCATCGGTTCTTGCCTCCCACCGGCTGAAGAGAAAATGATTTTAATCAAAACACTACAAATGGAAACGTTCCGCCACAGTTGAATTGACGCGTCTCAGGACCGAAACGCATTGTTCAGTTGGCTCGCCTCCTCTCAAGGGCGTGTCCGGATCAATCCGTTTAATTATTTCAGCGCGTATACCCTGACATTTGGCACGCTATGTTGCTGGCATTGATGCTACAGCTGCAGATCGACAGAGATCTCTGGCTAAGTCAGAATTGGAAAGCGGCGGCGCTCCGCCGAGTTCAGTTCTTGCTCTCGCTCCATTGCGATTGGAGACTTTCGTCTTCAGTCGACCATGAAAACAACACTTATTTCACTACAGGCTGCGTGTACACCGTGTCATTTGTGCGTGGCAAACGTTAGAATGGACCGCGATCTTTGCGCCTCGTTGAAGTCGTGGGAACCCCTAGGGGATAGGACTGGAAAGGGCCTGTTGAGTTAGAAATGCTTGCCAGTTGGAGGTCAGCTTCACCAAACGTGCGTTGCGCGTCAGCTGTGCAGGTACTAATAAACGCTGTTAACAGGGCACGACAGCGGTCAAGGACACAAGGAAAATGCTCAGGAGTTCGACGTAACACACGAACGAAAGGTTTGCGAGCGCATAGGTAGGAAACCGGTTGCATGAATAATAGCCCCCGTTATCTCTGCGCCGCTTCTCAAGTCTGGAGTGACGTAACCTCCATATTCATGTATTTACAGACACCTAAATTCTTAAGTGGGGGCTCTAGACTACAGAGACTGTGTTATGCAGTATCAGGAATGTGCACAGCACACTACTCGTGGAACTATTTGGCTTACCTTCGCTATCTTTTTTGCAAAGCTGCCGCCATATAAAATGTATGGTGATTTTTTCATAGCCCCCATTTTAGTTAGCCAACAAGAAATAAATCGACAAACTAAACACACAGTTGTCTTCGTCTCAAATTGTCACTTCGAAAGCCCGCTAAGATACTAATATACGGAAGTAATACGCTGGAAAGATAGGTTTAGTAGAAAAAAAAAAAGACAGGAATGATAAAAAAAGCAGCTACGACCACTGCTGGACTCGAACGGCGGCGGATCGCGCACCTCCGCCGCCGCTCGAGTCCGGCTATGCTAGCTACGACATTGAGAACTGTGTCACTTTATATTCTCTGAACTCCAATGTCCGGACTCCGAGCTCCAGTAGCCGTACTCCAGCGGTGGCAGTGGCGGCGCGCTGCCGCGTGAGTCCAGCCATAGTTCAATGAACTCCCGGCAGAATAAGGAAATTGAGGTGGTCCCAGCAGTTACATAAACTAGTCCCGAAAGTTTTACTGCTCCGCTTTATGAAAAGCACAGGCCTAATCGAAAGACTATGAGTTTGCTGTTATGTTAAGTGATATGACTGTGACGTGATGTGACTGTACTAACTTCACCCATCCCTCTCTCACAACTTTTATATCCACTCACCCCCTTCCCCCAGTGCAGGGTAGCAAACCGGTTTCTTTTACGGGTTCACCTCCCTGCCTTTCCTCCTCATCTTCCTCCTCCTACAGAAAGTTTTATTAAAATCGAGAAAACGGTTAAAAAATTTTTTTAGGATAGCGTACCATTAAATAGGGTCTGATGAGGAGTCTATATTATTTTTTATTCGATATAATGCGATTGTTTTGCCTTTTGTGGATCGGTTCAAGTCACTTGTGCAGTAAGAAGTCTATGTAATGCTGAGAAATTTTTGTTTCAAAAGTGATTATCTTTTTTCGCCTCGAGAATGAAGCTGGCGACGTTTTATGGTGTACTTGAACATTTTATAGAATCTTTGATCACTGTAGGCAATTATATGGCTCTGTTCTCGAGCGCAGACGTTTGTGACCACAGAAACATCTGATACCATCGCAGTTCGCTTGCTAAAGTGGCCCACGGTAAAATGATGCGCCTTTTTTTTTTTTTCCTTTTTTCTTTAGTCCCCTTGTACTACAACCCGCATTTGGCAATTTCGTCGGTGTTTGTCCGATCCTTGGCGTAGGTTGTAGACGGCTGGCAGTAGCTGAGGCTGAAATAAAGTCAAATAAAACACATTATAAGCCCGACTGGGCTTCAAACCAGCGCCAGCGGGAGCAGAAAATTTTCGCTGGCCAATGCATTACATCGGTGCGCTACTCTATCGCCGGTCTCCTGCCTGGACTCGCTCGCGCTAAGCTTTGCGCCCAGTCGTCCTCAACAACGTCCATCAGTGCACAGTCAATAGTAACTGAAGCTCCAGTGCGGCTTCTTTGCCTAACCATGCATGCTAAATCGTTCATCCTTTTGTTTGCCTTATTGCTTAGAAATGCTGCGCTTCTAATGAACGTCAACGTTTTCTTGTTGGTCCGTGCTAATCAGTCAATACTCGCCAACTGTTGTTGTTGTGGCTGTAGGAAGAAGGAAAATAAAATGCGCGGGCCTGCTACTGGCTCTGTAGCTAAGCCACCTCCGCTGCCTCGTGCGGTCAGAAGAGAAAATAGAGAAGAAAGAAAAGGAAGAGGGAAAGAAAGACGCACGCCGCAACAACGGCCGTCGTCCACCACCGAAGCGGTGGCGGGTGCAATGACGGCCTACAACAGATACAAATTCTGTGGCAGGCCAGCCCCCGCCGCAAACGGCGGTGACCTGTCCCAGCCCCATCAGGGGAGTATCAGTCTTACTCGCCAACTTCCCTGTCAGAGTCCCTTTAATACACATTGCGAGCAGAAACAAGACGGAAACGCGTGAGCGGGTTTTCTGACGAGAGGCACGGATGCGTCAGAGTGGCCATTCTTGGATGTCCTTCGACGGAATGTTACCCCTTGCCGCAGACCGTATAGCAAGAACTGCATACGTTTCTATGAATTAGGTCGCTTTTCCGTTTCGCAGAAGACGTTGTGACCAGACATGCCTTGCGCCCTCTTGCGTTGCAAGGTTCCTACACAAAGTTCCTGCTGCAGAGCTGCCTTCCCTCAGAAGAGGCTTACGAAAGGGCGCACATCTACAATTTGTCACGGAGACGTTTCTCACGAGGGAAACATCCGTTTCGCGGACGTTGGTATTCGATACCGGTTTGAAATATATGCACCGTGCCTTCACTACGAATGCATTCAATATTGCAGTTTGTTACTTCACACACTGCTAAGACAAATTGATTTATTTGGCCATGTACAACGAAAACTTTCCATTCAGTGACGAGATTAAGTTTGCTGTCTGATACTAGCGGGAATAACCTTACGTTATGCATAGTTTTTCATCTAATACTCTCCGTATACTTTTTTAATTGTTTTTCTGTTTGAATACCGAATTCTTCGGAATAGCATTGACACCGGTCGTTATCACAATACGGCTAATACGCGTTAACTAGCAGGCTGTTCAACCAATGCAAAATAGTAAGTTTTAACCATTGGCATCATGCTCTTTATTTATTGAGGTTTGTAGCGAGCCGTGACTAAATTATTTAGATTTTTGGAAACCGAATTCTCCTCGCGGCTGCAGCGTGATCACTGTCGGGGTCGCACTGAGGTTAAAGCGAAACTGAGTGGCGAGAAACACCGGCAAGAATGACATTTTCGAAGATCTATGAACTGATATGAAAATTGTTTACGATGACCTTTAAGTTTCTAGATAATAAAAAACCCGAACAATAAAAGATAGAAAGCTAACTATTAGTTGATATCTTGACTATATTCTGATGCACACCCCCCGTTCACAAATCCATGCCGAAAAAATCACGCTTATAACTACAAAAAAAGCCTATTTTTAAAAATTGCTGAGAGTCTTCGATGAAAATTCATTTATACTTGCTTTACCATTGTGTGTGGCTAACACTACGCGGCTGCGAATTATAGACGGCAAATTATACAAACTTTTTCGTTTATAGCCACCTTCCTCAGGAAAAAAACTTTATAACCACCTACCTCAAGAAAAAAGATGTGATTTCCTATACTTCCTTAAACAAACTTTCCCAGTTTACTTGGTGTTTTTGACTATTTTGAAAGCCTTCAGGGCGCTGAGTCTGGTACTTGTAAGAATTAGAATCTTTTTTGTTCTTGTGGCTTGTAGTAATTGTATCCACAAGCATTACCTGCTCCCCTATTTGCAGCTTTTTATTTTTTTTACTTCCGCATTAAGACGCGACAGAGGGAGATAGTTCTGATTTCTTTCTTCACTAGTAAGCACTGCGATAGAGTTGCTGAAAATTCTTGGACAGCAAGGGTGAAAAAAGTAAAATCGTGCACATCTCATGAAAAACATTCAATACCACCAGATTGTAGCAAGCGCAATAAACTTGATTTTAAGCAGGGCTCGAAGAATATGGGTGGAACCAGGAAGCTGTTAGGAGGGCTGAGCGGTACGTGGTTCGCGGAAAACCGGCTTTGCTGCAGCCTACAGCGTTTCTCTCTATACGATTACACAAAGCTCTGGCAACAACTCCGTCCTTTTCACAATGTGTCTAATTTGTACTTAATATATACGGGAAGCGTCGCACGTGTCCAGTTGGCTGCAAGAAAAAAAATTACCCGTATAAAGTCCCAGGAATTCATGTAACGAGAAGACTGTCACAAAATGTTACAAATCCGTGCTCATTTCGTAACTATTTCACAAGCATGAACAGAGTAGAGACTGCGTAGAAAATGGCGCTTTTTTTCTTTTTTTAGTTTTATGAGCAGTGTTGTACAGTCCCCGTCCTGTAGCGTGCCTCGTTTTGCACTCCCTGCGACAGGAGTCTCTGGAAATCGGAAGGGCCTCGTGTCCTCAGCACTCCCAGGCGTTGGACATCGAGATACGCTAGGGACTGAGCCCCGCTAAACAGTTCAGAAGCAAACCACCGGTGCTGTATACGTTTTGACAGGGGCTGCATGCCGGATGGTTCAGCAGCTCCAGATAGAAAAAAAAAAAAATATTTTTGGCTATACGCTCATAGCTACAATGACGCACTTACAGCATAATATCTTCTAAGAATACAGCTAATCATCTAATACTATAGTGACAATAGTGGTAAGGAAGCTCGTAGCAGTAAAGAAGATTATGGACGAAGAAAAACTCACGTTTATAAGGTCTTGCAGCGCGATTGAATCCTGCATTTTTTTGTACTTTTTTCTTTTTGTTTTCATTTTGCACGAAATCGAAAAATCTACTGCGGTGCTAGGGCGAATTTGTACTGTTGGGTTCGCGGGTCGCGAGTGCCGGGGTCGCGTACCGCTGCGGCGCGCGGCCCCTCGGTAGCGTTGGCCTGGCGGCTCCGTGGACGGCGGACGGCATCAAAGGTGCCAGCAAAGACGAGGCGTCTTTTAACGAAACAACCTTTACTGTAACATCAGGAAGAAACGGGAAGTGAAGCTGACCCGGAGAGATTACAGACACTCTCACACAGCTGGTGTCTAGCGTCGTGCCAATGGCGCGTCAAAGTAGTCTCTATCTCAGCGGAGTCGGCCGCTGCTTTTTATAGTTTTTCCAGTTCACAGGGAAAAGGTAAACCCTCACAGGAAAGGGAGAGCCAAACATGTTGGTTCACGACGAATGACTCAATCGCAGGAGTTCCGACCTCATCTCCTCCACCTCCTGCAGACAGGAGAGGGCGACGCACTTTCCCTCGATCTCCAGGCTTGGCCAGCTTGTGCACACACACACGCACGCACACACATTTGGCGCGTGGCAGGAACACGCTGAGACTTGTCGGCGGGAGGAAGCGTTGCGCGGCCGATGAACGGCGTCGAAATGGCCGATCCGCTCGCGGTTCTGCCTGTTGCTATGCGGTGGCCGCGTCAGCTGTCCCACTTCTCGGTGGAGAAACGTAACAGTACGCAAACAGTCACTCATTAAGGCCACATTTTGGAGGCGCGCAATCTGACCGCAAACCGCCCCACTGAGCTCCGATTTAACTAGCAGTTTTGTGCTCTGCGACCTGCCGAATCGTTTGACCACCGCAGACCTTCTGCGCCAGATGGGCGGCCCAGAAATTTTATACAAATTGTTGTACTAAGGGGTACAAACTCGATGCCCACCAGACTTGGCTATACATAGCGAAGCGAAAGTATAGGTCTGAATCGCGCGGTGCTCGATCACCGTCACTATGGGTCCATTGTTGCTATGCAACGGTCGTGTAGTCACATGTGGTATGGTACCACCTTGGTCACGTGGTATATGTATACGTTTTTCTGCTATGCAACGACCACGCTGGGTTGCCATTCTGAAACTTGGCTGACATGACCTTGAATTGCGGAAAATGGCCTTGAGAAACGTAACTAGGAGACCTCGTGCTCTAACATTCTTAATGAAATGAATTAAGAAGAAATCGTGTAGTTTTTTGTTTACGAAAGTGCAATGGTGCTATTTGTGAACAAAGCATTTCTGCTTCGAAAACTTTCTTGCTGTAAAGCTGACCTATCGATTTTTGCGATGTGGTAGTCCCAGCCTGGCACGCCAAAATAGCCACACCGCAGATACCGATCTGCTTGTCTTTCTTTCAAAACTGTCCTCATCATCAACATGATGAAAATCTTGAGAGCATGCTGCGAAAGGAAGTCTAAACTCGGCCTCTTGCAGCATAGTCTGTATGCCGCAGAATATCGGAAATACGACAAAGCCATCCCTGGGCGGAAGTCACTGCTGCACCTTTCTCTTACATTTAGCGCCGCCAAAGGTAAATAAAAAAAAAAAAGTAAAATTACTCATCACAATATATTACACAGTTTTTCAGTGAATGAGTGTGTTATAAAGCTGTTCTCACAGCAAGCTTTTGTCATCTCCATTCAGACATCATAGTTGCAATTTCCGCCTGCAGGCTCTGAAAAAAACTGCGCTTTTTTTTTTTTTTTTTTCTGCCGCTTCGAACGCCTCATTTACGTCCTTTGAGTAACCAGAGATGAAAATCGAAACTCCCTGATTAGTCCAGACGACGCGGCTACACTGGTTGAACACTGCATTTTTTCCCATCGTCCATTTCATATCACCGCTATACCATTTCCGCACTCCTCTCGATGCACCAACTCTACTCGACTGTGTTTACGTACTTATTGCAGCGAGTTCGAGCGAGCCAACCCACCATTGTATGTATTTACTAACACTCGAGTTTTCTACTGTCGGTGCATGATGAAAGGATAGAAACACACTCCAGGATCACCTTTCCGTGAAACCACGTACAAAAGCCCGAAATCGAGGACTTCCTGGAGAAAGAAATAAGAGAGCACAGCATCTCTTTTTTTTTGCATTACTGCTAAGAACACGATTCTTTGAAGCTGCATGCACAATTGCCGCTTAATGAAATGCTTGAAGTATGCATAATGTAGAAAGAGCAGGAATATTGCGCAGGTTCTTTTTTTTTTTTTTTTTTTTGACACAGGCAATCAGGTATCTTCCGATGGAGAAAGTTTAAACGGCCCACTGGAAGTAGTCTTAACGGTGCCTGAAGACACGCTGCACGTCGCAATTTTCCCGAACATATACAGTCTGGTCGTGACGGCTACTCACTGGATTTTCCCAGGAATCAATAAAGGTGTTACCCACCTACCTTTAGGAAGGAACAGTCGTCTTCCAGAAACAATGCCAGCCAGGTCTAGTAGCTTTTTCCAAGCTCAACTGACATTCAGTGCCGCGGCTCATTCCTGCGCACGGGATAACACTGCAGTAACGAGGCTTGATTCGATTTTGCACTTCAATAGATACCACATGTGTTCATTCTTTATGCCTGTTCATAGTGTGTATAAGGAACGCAGGGGTCATTCCACAACAGGATTTAACCCAGGAGACGATGCAGTCATGTTTATGCAAAAGACACGACCCCTATTTCGAGCTCAAATGAAAAAAACAACCACGCCAGTCGTCCCGCGGTATTGTATAGGATAAATCGCAAAGGGAGAAAACGAAACGGCAGCCAAGTCAGTGTACCGGCGACCAAAGCTTTAGTTATTAGTTTCTGAGGAGGGCAAGAGGGCGGGGTAGGAAACAACGCTTGTTGACTGGCGAACCCCAAGCGGTAACCTATACTTGCTAATGTCGGTTGATGCGTAGCCCGTTAGTAAATAAGAATCACCATTCATTGACCGTGTGATCATTGTCTTCAGGACTGTGAAATAAACATTCCTGTAAAGTTATTTTTAAATGACTGCGCCATATATATTAGTACTGAATCGTTAAGTGAATAGTTAAACAAACTAAAATTTTAGAACAATTACATAATGGTGCAGTTAATGGCATATGACTATAAACATAGTAAAATCCGTTTGTATGAATACAGCATGAAAGAAGGTGATCCTGAAGTGTACATACTGCACCGGTGCACATAAATGAAAGCCGGTAACCCGAAATCGAGAGATATTTATGTTTAATATTTGCGCAAGACTATTTCTGGAGCAAGGACATAAATGATGTGTGCGCTGGGGCAATAAAGTTCTACGCAGCCTCAGGCGAAGACTGTGCAGCGCGACGTCTGAAATGAAAAGTGTAGCGTAAAAACATTAAGCAGACCAATTACTGAATATGCAAAGATAATATGGGATCTATACAGACAGCGAGTAATTATCATGAACTTGACAGAGTCAGTTAATGGTTTCTTGACTCATATTTATGCATACCATCGCGTTCATTCTCTAACTGAACTATGCCAACGTGCCAACCTTTACCCCTTAAGAACTGGGGACCAAGTTGGCCAGCTTATTTTTAATTCTTAATTATTCATCACCGGGATAAAATTAATTTATCTGACTGCTACGTGATATCACGAGTTAAACCATAGCCTCCTTTATAGAGAGTATAAAGGAGGCTATGGCTAAACGCTCTAGACACAGGCACGCTTTGTACATACAACCACCAGTTACTCGCAATGATGCACTCTAACGTAACTTTTTTTTGGAGAGTAATCAAAGAATGAGATTTATTACCAGATTTATGTGTCATTTCTTTCTCTGTAAGCGCTTTTACAGTTTGCGTGGAGACTCTTCTCTTTTCTGATAATCCAGAGTCATGAGATGTACCTTTGGCAACTGTGAGTTAGGACGGTACACCATCGCTCCTGTCGCGTGGCGTTCCTTGGCTCGCGTTCAAGTGTGGAATTGCAGATGGTAGGAACGCATCCCGCCTCGGCCAATCAGAACGCCGCAAAAGCGGGACACCTTTGTTCGCAAAGTTCATAAATCGAGTATTTTTCTTATCGCATGCCACTTTTTATTGACGGACACTAATATCACCTTACTTTTGTATTGTTTTCATATGACTTACAACAGGATCTTGCATCTCTTTTGTCCATGCATTCCTGTAATGGCCTTCTCAAGGGCTGACAGTATAATAACAAACAGACGAAAGAAACAAGCAAATAAGAGTGCTAGTTATGAAATACGTACAGAGGGATCCAAGAGTTGCTGACACCAGGAAATTCATAATGAATTTTTTGTCGGTGTTAATCAATGTCAAATGATAAATGTAATCATGCAGATTTTTATAAAGTCGTTCGCACCCGGTGCTCTGTCCTCTACTTTTGATAGGCATTTACGTTTCGGGTATGTAAGCTATGCTTGGAAGTGTTCACCAGTGGCTACTCTCGCCCATATCGATGGACGTATAACATTCTGTATTACCTCAAGTGTCACTTGGAACGTGACCTAATTGGACAAGGTGGGAGCTGGCGATAATCTGCTTACGCTACCTATCACACATCGCATCAAGGCTTCCAGAATGGAGGCCCTCTCGTCTGGCGTCGCGTTTATCGCATATCAAGCCTCTCATTTTCGCATATTCGTGTGCTGGTTATCCTGTCGAAGGGCTCGATGGGCGCTGGTATCTGAATTTTAGGTGGCACGCAGCATAAAAACCCCCTAAAAAGAAGATTGAAATCCGTCGTCGTAGCTCACTTCGTTGCTCACCGAACGCTAAATTCGGAGGTCGTGGGTTCGGATACCCCCCCCCCCCGCATCATCTGGTATTTTTTGCTTCCACTTTGTACTCAATTATGTACGAGTTTAAATTATTTCACATTGATCAGCTCCAAAAAAAAAGATCCCCTATATGCTTTCCTTGGTGCCAGTTCCCCCCCCCCCCCCCCCCCCTCTGCTGTAAGACGTACGACACTTGCGTTCCTAGTTATAGCAATGAAAAATATGAAGTCTCAGTTCTACTGATATCCCATATCCAGGAATAATAAGGCAGAAGCCTGAAAAAAAGACATACAACCCAAGAACGAGTAGGAAAATCACTGCGATAAACGCATTAATAATTGTACTGCATGAAAATGTTCCCGAATTGTAATATACGTTTTTAATGTGGTGGTTGTTTTGTTCAAAACTAACCAAACAGACGAAAACATGCATAGAAATGTGGGACATTTTGTGGAAAACGAGTTTCTAAGCGTAATATCTTTTGGCATATTGTATAACTTCGTGACAACAATCACTAAATTCGCAGATCTTCTCTCGGCAGACTTCTAGTTTTTTTGTATCAATTTTCAAAAACGCGCTCCACTGCTTCTCTTTTGCAGCCTGGCCTTTATTTTTATATAATTTTTTTTTTTTTTTATGAGCGCCGAACTAACTTCAGAATCAACAATGGCAATTCTTAGGTGCCAGATGGCCTGAGATAAATTTACACCATCCGTACATATTTCCATGCATGCACATCGCATGGCATATATGCGTTATCTATGTAAGCCGTCTTCCTAAAGATCTGATCGCTAGTGGCCGTTACACCCGACATAAAGTTAAAAAAAAAAAAAAACCTAGAAGGCGTAGCATTAATCAGCATGCTTTAACTATAGCGTGCTGCGTCAGGGTCCCACTCTCTTGACAATTATTAAATTTGGGGATCATGCTTTACTTGAAACGGCCTCGTGTCTGAGAATTCGCTTCCTGCGCCTTTTTAGAGAAGCATGTCAGATCGTGCGGCACGCAAGAAGGTGCGCTGTTCTCGTGAAGAAGAAACGATCGGAGTGCAAGTTTTGAGCTGCAAAAATAGCTGTTAATATTGGTCGGTTTGTGCACGGTCACGAAGGGGAATTCGGTGAAATGTGAATGCGAATTCTGTTCCGTGTTTCATCGCAATTATGACCACCTCGTGGCCTTGGGCTATAATGCGAGCACGATCACATTTAGTGCGGCGGTGCGCACGGGAGCCGGGGAAAAAAAAAACAAAAAAGGAAAAAGAAAAAAAAAACTTCATGGCTCATTTATTCTAACCGCCGCTGACCGCGCACTTAAATGAGACCGCGCGCCCGTAAAACGCAAGGAGGAAGAAAAGGGGGGGGAAAACAAGCCCGAGTACCGCCAAAGCTATGCACGTAGCTGTGTAAAGTCGTCGGCGTTCATTGTTATTCTACAGCGCTTCATCGCTGTTATTATGCACTCAATTCCTATTCTTCTAGTTCATTGTTTGTCTCTAGGGCCTCAAGACTTGGTTGTCGCGTGCGTCAGCCGAGAAAACAACGACGCGAGATAGCGCTAACCACTTTGTCGGTCGAGGAGCGAGCGACGAAAGCATAACGGAAGTCGGCAAGCGATCACGCGTGTCCATCACGCAGAGAGGCGACCGAAACCGGCGGTAGATCCGGGAAACGCTCTCGCGACCTCGCCTGCGTTTTTCCTTCAGCTCTGAGAGCGGATTGTGTCGTCATCTTGCCTATGGCCGCGCCGGCTGTTGTCTACCGCTACTACTGCTTCTGCTACCGACGCCAGACTGGCAAAACCACCAACCAAGCGAGCAGGAGCACGTCGTGAAGAAGCAAGGAGAGAGAGAGAGAGAGTCCCGCGGCTATTTCGACGACGCACGTCCGGTGCTGATAGATGTTCCTCAGGCGAGAGCGATCGAATTCGCGCGCCTCTGATAATTATTGAGGCCGGCCCTAGCGCGCGCTCCCGCACGCGCGCCACCATCGCGGTGGAGGCAACGACGAGATTGCTCCGTGCCGCGCGACCGCACGCGCGGGTGAGCCCTCTGACACAGCCTTCGGCGTGGCAGCCGTTTCGACGAGGGGAATCATAATAGGGGCAGAAAACAAACGGGTCTCCTCACCCTTCGCTTTTCCCTCACCGGATCTGTGACGACCCCTCTCCTACTTCTCTTTGCCGGCTAGCGCTGTCGACACGACAGTTTCTCCAGAAGAAGCCGGCCAGATACACCGGGTGAGACCCGATACACAAGCGTGGAGACCACAACGACGTCGACGGGAAAGTGCGGTGCGTGTGCGATCTCTTGCTTGTGGTCGTGTTGGTGGTAGACGTGTTTATCTGACTCAGCGTGAAATGTGTATGCGTTGTGGTCGTCGCCGGCGCGCGTTACCGTGTTGTCTTGCCAGTTGTTGTCCAAGCGGCAGCATGAGCGCGCCACAACACACTTCGTCCACGTGCTGCTGACACATCGTTGATCATAGCCGCGGCGTCGGTGCTGGCACCGTGCGAGCAGAGATTGACAACTCGACCCACATCTGTAGTACCAATTCTGTGAAGCAGGCGCGATCCGTGATTTTCTAAGTTCCACAGCGGTGTCGACGTAGTATCAACTGCAAACGCTTGCACTGAGTTCCGACTCCAGAGCAGGCACGAGCGGAGATCGGACATCAAGTTGTCCCAAAGCATTTACGTAAGAAACAACTACTGGAACATTTCGGTGAACAGAAGAAAATATGACCAGCCTACAAGAGATGGTGGTTCCCGAGGTGGCTGAATCGCCTGAAAGCGAGTTGCCGCCAACGGTGCCAGAAGAGGACAGCGTTGGTGGAGGCGTGCGAGGTGACAAGTTTCCGGCGCCGGCCGGCAAGACTTCTACGCTAACATTTGCCGACCTACCGCCGGGCGAAGATCCACGAGACAAGAAATGCCGTGTGGCCCAGCTGAAGTCTAGGATCGCCGTGTTCAGGTACGGGCAGGCCCTCTACATTCGCACAAAAGACTTTACTTCGAGCTAATTGACGCTAAAATATCGTATCATTCATCTAATAAGCCCAAAAAACTGTCATCTGATGTCACTTCTTGAACGTGCGTAGTAGTTTCCGTCATAAACGGGACCAACAGATTGTAGATAAATTCCATCGCAAGCGATACACACTTGACAGTTTCGATGTGTGAAACGACCTTGCTATGCTTTAAGCTGTGCAAAAAGAAAGAGGGGGGCAGAAAACGAATAACTTCGTTTGGTGCGAAACTGATATCCACTTCGCATGGTGCTGTTTGGCTTGTGTGTTCCTATTTCTTCGTCCGCGCTTTTTGTACCCTTTTCCATGCATGCTAGAACCCCATCTCGAAACAGGAAGTTATTGCCTGATCGAGCATTACGCTCGCGCTACCATTTTTTTTTACTACCCTGAACTAAAATCTTGCATGTTAGAAACTTCTTCAACTCCGTTTCTTTATCTGCCGCTTTGTTAAGTCACATACTAATTGGCACGAAGTTTGGGTGCTAGCACCACACTCTGAGCAACTTCGACTAGTAAGCGTCGATTTGCTGTGTGACGCAGGAGTATACAATTTAACTAAGGCATTTTGCACGCGCTCCAGAACAGCGCGTGCATGAAATAGGGTCGTGCTTAGAACAGTGACAAGCCACTCTGCACCACTCTTGTCTCTCGTTATACCTAGATAACATTGAAACAAATCTTCCCTTCAGATAATGATAAAGCCGATCGTCAGCATCGAACAGCGTCGCTGCTATGATGTCACTAAACCCAGAGCCTAATATTTCCCCCATTGTCTCTTGGCGTAAGGACTCAGGTGTGGTTCTTCCAGTCGTGCGTGGTTTGCTTCCAGGGTGACGCCATGGTTGAAGGACGTCCTCTCATTTAAAGTATCTCCTTTTCAGATGGCCTCATGTTAAAAGCCGACAGTATATGGATTGATTGCTTCGCCGCATGCCTGTGATACGCGTATTAGAATAACTTTTATCCAATGTCTTCTGATGAATAAATATACCATGCCATGCAAAATCTCAGGCCGGTCTTGCTGAAAGCCCAGTCTTGTCTACTCGGACATACAGGCCAGGTTTTTTGCCCAATGGTCTAAAATTCAGCGTGCTCTTGAATAACAACTGAAATTGCTTCGATTTCAATATTTCATATTGACTGAACTATTGGAATGTTAACCGATTTCTATGTTATCCACTTATGCGTGGTTTTGTATATAGCTGAAAGCGGTTGAGCCAGCGACATAACGTTTTTTTTTTTTTTTTTTTTTTTTTTTTCCTGAAACGCTTCAATATTCTGAGAAAAGCCTGTTTAGAAGTCTCTAGGGGACAAACGATGTTTAAAAATTGTATAGAAATTTTGTTTAAGTGTCGCGTAGAGGCATTTATGAGGAGCTCCGTAGGGAAAGGCTCCGGATTCAAACTCCCTGGGGTTCGCCAACATGTACTAACATCGCGCCACTCGTGTGCTTTTTTTTTTTTCTTTTTCTTTTTTTTCGATTTCGACTCCATCGAAATACAACCTCTGCCTCCGGGATCGAACTCACGGCCTTTAGATTAACAGCCAAACGCGATTGTACAACCATAGCAGGCTTCGCCCGAAAGTGCCAGATGTTTTTCACCAAACAAATCGAATGGGCGCCGGCTTACCAATATTTAAAACGTGCCACGTACTGGACATGTGCAATCCGATGAGATGCTGTTTAAAAAAAATCGCGGTCAACTTCGCCGTCGAGAGTTAAAATTGGTTCACAGGAAGGGAAAGGCGCAGTAACTGTCACACTTGCTCTGTGGACACCCGAACCGCGCCGTAAGGGAAGGGAGGAAGGTGGGAATGAAAGTGGAAAGAGAGAAAGAGGAGCCGTAGTGGAGGGCTACGGAGTAATTTCGACCACCTGGGGATCTTTAACGTGCGCTGACATCGCACAGCACACGACGCCTCTTCGTTTCGCCTCCATCGAAACGCAGCCGCCGTGGTCGGGTTCGAACCCGAAATAACTTTGAGGAAAGGCGTACAGCACTCAAGGGCGTCTAATTTTTGCTCGGCACGTGTACCCTCTGATGGGGCGCGTTTGAGGTGTCCACCGAGAAGTGATAGTTCTGCTCTGAGAAACCAGCGCGGAGCGAAGGCACATGCTTTTAACGCATGCGCCTTAGTGTTCTTCTTCGGTTCGGCGCCCGGTTCTTCCCAGCAGCGCGCTGACAACGGCCGCTAAAAACATTTCATGCTTATAACATGAATAAAATACTAAAGTGCCCAAACAGTGTTAAGAGAAATACGAAAAAAAGAAAAAAAAAAAAACATGCGAGATATCGCATTTGCGAGAAGCCCGCACCCACAGTAGAAAACGGTAGTGCATAAGCAACTGTATTGGACGGCGTGACATACGGTGCTGTGGAGGAGTGTTTTTCTTTAGTCTCGCTGGCCGAGTCGAATGCTGTTTTTTCCTCCCGTCGTGGTGACGAAAAAAGGCCGGCGTGCGTTCGGTCGTCGCATAGGCTCCGTGACCTTCGCTTCGGCTTTTCCTCGAACGGCTTGCGCAAAGCCGACGCCAGCTGTGCGGCGCGGTTCTTGTGAGAAATGAGATAAGTTCTACACGAAACTGTGCCGGCCGAACGTATGCACGGTGCATCACAGTTCCCGTGTGTGACGGTCATGGTGTCATGGTCATGAATAGGGTGGAGGAGGCGGGCAACTATTGTTTCATCGCTGATAACCCTTACCGGACTTGGCTTTTATTGCCTTTATGGGGTAAGTGCATGTTCTTGCGCGCAGCATAATGGTGGTGTAATCAGGGGTTCTGCGCCGGGTGTCGCCCTTATTGCTTCGGAGCTAGGAATATAAAAGTCTCGAGATGGGCCCAAGGAAGGTTTCCAGGCAGAGTGGTTTGCAAACAAGAAGCTAATCGGGAGAAATATGAGTATTTTTTTTTTCTTTTTCTAGACGTGCAGCATGTCGCGGTGGATGATATGTAATTGTAACTGTTCCCTCGTTAGATGCATTGTTGTGGCGGTGAAAACTTTTTAATGGTTTAAAGATAGTTTGGGAGTCTGGAGACCCCAATACATGGTCAGCATCATTAGTTTAGGACACCACATGACGAGGTCCCATCTCGCGCCCGCTTTACTAGAACCATCGGAATTTTGAGCCAGAATTAAGTACACAACTCCGTCATCTATTTAAGACAATTATTCGATTCTTATTTCTGTTTTCAATGTTAAGATGATAGCGGTTTACTGAAGACAGTTATGATGTGGAATGAAATTGTTACGGCCGCTGCCGAGTGACCTATTCTAATATTTCTGCGAACAGATATGCATAAACAGGTAACGAGCCTTTGAAGATTTGGCAATGTATAAAAGACGCATGCAAGCGTGGCTAATAACGGAGCAGATATCAACAAACGCCCATTGCGCATTGTCGAGTACGCGACCTGATGCACAGAGCGAAAATATGTGTGTCATGATAATGATTATCGTGATGAATGGGAAGCGTGCCGTAAACACAAGCGCCGTCATCACTTTGGACAGCGCCTTCCAACCACAATAAAACGTGAACTCCGCGCTTTTTCTTTTTTTCTTTTTTGTCATGAACGGTTCAGTGTCGTCGACACAAAGACCACGCGCGCAAAAATGAAAAAAAGAAAAGAACGCTGAATGTATACACCCTGGGTCTGCTGCCAAATAGGCATCTCTTAAAAATCACTCGGACAGCAAAGACAGCCGGAAACGATTCAGCGAAGACACACAGCGATCGGCATTCGTCTTGTCATTGCATTCAAATCACATCAAGAAACACCCCGCTGGGGTGGCGCAGTGGTTACTGCGCTCTCGGCTACTGTTCCCAAGGATGCGGGATCTAATCTTTTAGTTGGAGGCGAAAAGCAAGGCGCCCGTGTGCTGTGCGATGTCAGTGCACGTTAAAGAACCCCAGGTGGTCGAAATCTCCGGAGCCCTCCACTACGGCGTCTCTCATAGCCCGAGTCGCCTTGGGACGTTAAACCCCACAAACCAAACCAACTAAACATCAAGAAACAAAATTTGCTCCCACAGTATGGAACAACGAATACCAAGACGGCAAATCAAGGAAGCAACTATTCCCCCTCTGCTCTTTAAGCGTCCTGTGATGTGCATTTACAGCGAGCGAACATCATAAAACGTCCCAAAACCACTCAAGCTATGAGAGACGCCGTAGGGGAGGGATCCAGAAATTTCGATCAGCTGGGATTCTTTAACGTGCACTGACATCGTGCAGCACATGGGGGCCTTACTTAGCGCCTCCGTCGAAACGCGGCCCCCGCATTTTTGGGAACAGCAGTCGACCGCCCTAACAACTGCGCCACCACAGCGGGTCATACATAAAATTTTGGCAGAGACACAAGACTGCTTACGTGTATGAATGTAGAGGCATTGTAGTACCGCGGACAAATTGTTTTCGAGTGATATTTTCGACGTGTATTACCGTTCGTTCTGCTAGTCGGAACGGAGTCTCTTACTGCCTGAGTCGCTTTGGTGCATTGAAGCGCCTGCCAAACCAAACCATCTTTTTTGCAAATGTATTCGACGTGTGCGTTTACGTATTCCACATAGACTGTCATACTTGTGCGTATTCTAGGAGCCATATTGTTGCGAAGAAGAAGACCGGCAGTGGCGCGAGAGAAGCCCTCGCGCTATAGACCAGCCAATAAATCGTCGTTCATCCTGTCGCCATGTTGTGCCGTCTTCTTGTTGGTCACCGCGTAACATTTTGGTGGAGAGGCTGGGTGAATCATCCCCATCCTCGCCTTGGAGCATCGACGCCATCTGTAAGCCGGGACCATCGACCGAGGGCCTTGGGACATCGCCGAGCGGCTTCGCCCCAGTCCTTCCTGCCCTGACCCGACCAACTACCACTGCCCAGACCCCAGCCCGGATCTGAAGACAAGGAGAGCAGACAGGTCAACCTGAACCGAGACGGAGGACCCGAAATACCCGCAGGACTCAAAGGAACCGGACATGTACACGCAACCCTCACCCAGCCGCCCGTCGCGACCTCGAGCCATCGGTCCCATGGACCCTGGTGCGGATGGTTGAACAGCTCCAGGGGAGGCGGATCACCCAAGCATCATCGTGTTCATCGTCATCGTGGTGGCAAGCGCATCATTCTCTTCCCGGGTTCGAACCCGACGTCGGCGGCTGCGTTTCGATGGAGGCGAAACGAAGTGGCGTCCGTGTGCTGTACGATGTCAGTGCACGTTAAAGAACCCCAGGTGGTCGAAATTACCGGAGTCCTCCACTACGGCGTCTCTCATAGCCTTAGTCGCTTTGGGACGTTAAACCCCACAAACCAAACCAATCATTCTCTTCTATCTTTTCTTCAACATCTACACCATCACGCCACCATCGACTTCAACGAAACGATTGGGACGATCGCTCGGTGGCCCCGAGAAGTGTTGCGAAGAGGATCGGCAGTGGCACGAGAGGAGCCCTCGCGCTAGGCCAGCCAATAAATCATCGTTCATCCTGTCACCATGTTGTTCCGTCTTCTTGCTTGTCACCACGTAAAAATTCACCGAAACCTCGATTTTAAAGCACTCAGTTGGGGGCACATAATGTATTTGGTTCGAATCCCTGTCGCAAAAAAACCTCCGGCTAGACAAGCACGTGTTGGCCATGTGTAACGAGAAATCGTATGACACCATCAGGAACGTTGTGCGACAAACGGTTGCGTAACAACTTCGATACGAATATCGCGAAAACTGGCGCCAATTAAAGGTCAGCGAATGAGTATTTAGGCGAACGCAATCTATAGGAATGTCTGAGGTGGCGGTGATCTCGGATCCGGATGAATCGTAGATGCTAGCTTACTGTGTACGTCATATGCCTATTTCATGAAGTCATTCACTTTCTTGTCATACAATGATTTCGCATTAAACCCTTCAACGCATACGACATGCGGGTTGTGCATTGATAGTGATGTCGCGGTACACACATGTTCGCCTTACATTTGACGCTGTAACGCACACGGAGAGACAAGCTAAAATAGCTTACCACGGCTGTTAGCCGTTACTGTTTGCATCGAAGAACTTTCCGAATAAGAAATTCACCTTTCTTCCCCTCGCGACTCGTTTGATTTATGTGCTCTTGACGACTCTTGCTATAGCACGCACAAACTAAAGTAGCTGGACCAACGCCAGTCGCCACTGGTATGGCGTATACGTGCGAGTCTTTTAGCTTGCGTAGAGCAGCGACTCTCGATACCGTGCTTGTTTCTCCATTGCGGCTCAGTTTTTCATTTCTTGTTTTCCTCACCACTTCAATTAGCGTTTATGAGAAAACATCAATTAGAAATTACTTTTTCTTTAGTCCACGTCCTATGCAAAGAAAGAAAAATACTTCAATGACAGTATGTAAGATTTAGCGTCCTCGTGCGGCTCCGGCTATGAAAGACGCCGTAGCTAGAGGCCTCGAGATTAATTTCAACCACATAGGGATTTCTAACGCTCGCTGTCACCGTACAGTACATGGGCATCTTTTGCGTCTCGCTTTCAATCGAAACGCAGCCGTCGCGTCCAAGTTCCAGTCTGGATACTCCAATCGAGCGAGCGTATATAACCACTGAACCACTCCGGCGAGTAAGTCGCTTGTATAAACGCATATGAACTGAACTTCTATTCATAAGCCAAACCAATATAGTTTTGTTTTGTTCTCTTTTTTTTTTTCAGCTGATTACCGAGCATTGCCGTTCTTTTTGTCCAGTTTTTATGAAAAGCGGATAAGCTTCAGGACTTTTTGCCGATGAACTAAAGAGTATGTTCTCGCGCTTTGTCGAAATGAAAAACCAGCTTTTCCTTTCGCTGCTGGCATTGCGAGCAGATACCAGGGGCGCAATGCTTTGCTCAAGGTTGGCGCTATATATGTATATATATATATATATATATATATTGTTTATATTGTTTACTTTTTCCCAGTCGGAAAAAACTACAGAAATTTTTCTGATGTTACGACAGAATTTCTGTGTGGTTTTTTCCGGGAAACCTGCTGTGACAACAGAACATTCTGTAGCAACATCAAAAATTTCTGTAGTTACAACAGAAAAGTGCTACAAAACTACAGACAACAGAAAAACTACAGAACTACAGAAAAGTACTACAGAACTACAGAAAAATCTGATGATTGCGACAGAACTATAGGATATTTTGTCGTATTTTTGACATAGTTCTGTAGTGTTTTTCGACTGGGTTGTTTTTGCCCTGGCTGCCAACTTCAAGAAGGTGACTTCCACCAGTGTAGGCCACCCCTACGCTCTGCTTCGCTGTCGGAGTCTGCGTGTCGTGAATTCCCTACAACGAGCAAGGCCACCTTAAATCCTCCTCACTGCAGGCACTCCCGAGGTTTAGAAATATAATTGCATATGTTTTTATTGCGACACCACCCTTCCCGTCTGCAGATGAATGACCGCCTTACACTATGCAGGGAATGTCTTCCCCTCCTCCTTTCCTTATCTTGTCGAGATCTCCCATGCGAGCACCTCTCTAGGCATTCCATAAACAGTGTGTAAATATTATATGCACCCTATTATATTTTTCCTAGAAAATGTAATTGGAAGTCGTCGTTTCTTTTAAACCGTCCAGCTGGATAGCATGAAATAAGTTACAGATGGCATACAGCATGCGTCCCAAAACCAAACAATTGCATGCAACGTCTCTCTCTCTATTACGTCTTAAGCCTTGTTCACGTATCTTTACGCGCGGTGTCTGTACAGCTATGCTGCTAAGACTTGCTCGGTTTGAACGCCACTTAATACGATGACATGTCATTTTATATGCCGCTTTTTATTTATTGTGCATAGAAGAATTACAGCCTTCCACGACTCACACCGGTCGTAGCGTGACAGGAGAATGCGCAGCTCAACACCATCGATGAACTGGTGCAGCAGCGCCGTGATGCTCGCAGACTCAAGGCCACTTTGTCACATTCCACGCAAGCACTGAGGGCGTATGCAACGTCACACGTTATTCTTCAGCCACCTGCCCCAGTTCTCCCTCCCTGGAAATTTATACATTTAGGCGACAACAAACCAACTGACATCCGCAGACCAACATCTGCCAACTCGGCATCGTTGCTTCGCCAGAAATTTGAAGAGCAAGATACTCACCTGCCTCAAGATTCCATAGTAGTGTACGTGGATGGAAGCCTGCAAGGCTGTGAAGCCAAAACGGCAATCTACTGTCCACGGAGACCTAGCCTGAATCAGACAACTACGTTTCAGCTTTCGGAACCACTTACATCTTTCTGTGCTGAGTTCGTGGCAGTTCAGGAGGCACTCTGCTCCGTGGCTTCCATAACCATGCTCCCTACAGCATACGTTGTCATACGCACTGACGCACTTCAAGCAGTACGTCTGCTCCGACGTGTCAGCCGCTGCCTTGAAATTTGCCAAGACATCCACCAGATTGCGGCGCGCATCCCACAATCAATACGCATTGAGTGAGTCCCACGGGATCTGCTGCCTTCCCAAAGTCAAGCTGATTAAGGAACCCGCCTCGTGAACCAAGACGCATCAATCCCACGGCTCCTCGAAGTGGACGATGCTACCCTCCTTTTGTCAAGAAAGGAGCACCTCCGGCGCCGCACACGTGCACTTATCCCTCCGTGTGCACGTGCACGGGTGAGACTGCGTGGAAGGGATATCGCACACGGAGGGATAAGTGCACGTGTGCGATATCCCTTCCACGCAGTCTCACCCGTGCAGAGGAGGTTGCGCTTAGGTGGATCCGGGTCGGTGTTGCCCTTACACCAGCTGTCACTAGGACGTGGTCACACTTCTAACACTTATATCCGCACCCAGGATGCCCGATCTGTAAACACGAAGATGTCGATGCCGACATCCACCACTTGCTGTGGGACTGCCCAGCACTCAAACCAACACGAATCCTGCACCTGAGCATAGCTGGCCTTTCAGCAACCAATCCTGCCTCATACGTCACTTGGACGCAGGGACCTCATCATCGCTCACTTCTGGACTTCATAAAATCAGCCAACCTTTTTCCATTCATTTAATCACTTATTCATCCTTCATCTCATATCCTACTGATGCCCTGAGGCAATAAATATCGACTAAAAAAAATACAGCGCTGAACTTTAGTTTTCTTTTTTTTTTACTTGTAACCTTACGCAGGTGCAAGATGTTAATTTTAACGTTACGTGCTGTTAAATGCAAAGACAACCACGAAACATGAATTTCCGAGTGAGCCGGGGAACAAGTCACACCTCATTAAGTGCTTGGCGCATGATTCAGCACCGCAATGCTGCAAGGTATACACGGCACTGGGTGCCGCATTAAGTTATGTTCACGTGGGACGTGTGTGTATAGACCTTGCCAGCCTGGCACTCCCTCCATCGCTTGACTCGCTTGACCTCCGGCAGTTGAGCGGTGGCGCCTGCGGCCTCGAGTTTACATCACCGATTCATTACACACGCTGCAGCGGCTGTGGCCGTATATACATCCTTGAGTGACAGACCAAATATAAACACATGCCATGCGCAGCCGTCGCCCGGGCCCGTCATGAATACCGGAAACGATTGTGTCCTCTCCCGGTGGTGTGACAGGCAGTCCTGCAACTTTTGCTTATACTTTATGTCCATGATGCAGCGGGCAAGGTTCAGCGAATAAGCGAGACGAGATAGGCAAGAAAGGTATGCGGCCTATGCTGCGGGCCGCTATATTGCCCTCTGCCGCTGGGCCTCGACCGCTTGCGACAGCGAAACCAGCCAGCGATGAGGCGCGGTCACTGTGACACTGATTGGACACGTATTACGTTAAAAGACAAATAACGACACTTCCCGTCTTCTTTGTTTTTCATTTGGTCTATTTTTTTTTTCTTCTGATGCCTGTTTATAATCCATAGCCTTCGTGGTCTACCTTCGAGAGCACTATGATAGATATGTTTAGCTGCATTATTGTGAACGCAATGTCCTTTTTCGGTGCCTGTTTTTACGCGTAAGATGATTTTACCTCCTGTGTCCACCACGCAGCGGGTGACTGTGACTTCAGAACGGAGCAAGAGCACGGAGGCGAACCTAAACGAACTCATCATGGCGAAACTTAGCCACCCCCGGCCACCTGCGTGTTGCTCTTCGATTGGAGCAGTGCATGCGTCAACAACCATCCAGAGTGCGCGCCGCCATCATTGCTGCGCATGTGTGGGCCTCGCAACTTTTTGGAGCATCAGATTTTTTATATAAGTGCGTAACGGGACCCGCGCTCTCCAAAGAGATAGCTGCAGAAACAGCTTCCCCCAATCACCCCCCCCCCCTTTCCCCGGAACAAAAACGACTGTTTTGAATTACAGAATCCCAGACTGTTAATGTCTGGCTATTAATTATTGGGTTAATCTCAGCCACCTGGAGTTCTTTACTGCGCACTGACATGTCACATCGCACAGTACACGGGCGCCTTGAGTTTCGCCTGTATCGAAATGCGGTTGCCGAGGTCGAACCCGCCTCCCCTGGATCAACAGTCATACGTCCGCTTAGGGTACACGCAGTGTACTCCCAGAACCTCGCTGTCATCTGATATGTAGCTCACTGAAGCTTATGAAAAGGGGGAACTGCTCCTGTTCAAGTTAGCGAATAAGAGGATTAACAGCACTTCTAAACATTGGCTGCAAATTTGTTCAAAGCACAAGGAAAAAATAAAGAGAGTTATAAGAAGACATACCATGTGAAACGAGGCTTACGATTTTACGCGTACGGTGCTGTCCGGGATGCTAGCCTCAGGCAGATAGAATTATAATAGGCTTCAGAGTATGCAAGTGTTGCCTGACGACGCTTTGACCAAAGCTATGCATTTTTCGCTGACAGTGCCCCTATACGTAGGGACAGTTTTATTCCTACGGATTTGAGCATATAACATGTACACTACGGCGCAGGGACCGCAATCGATGCATCAGCTAGGAAAGGGGCTGTAAAGTTATTCGTTGCAAGAGATATTTGTTTTTCAGCGCTTACTTAGAATATCGCTGGAGTTCTTGATGCCGAGCTTGTGTCCATACATGTGGAATTATAATCAAACTAATCGATATTTGCCATTAAATTGCACCTTATCGTGACCTTAGCCTTGTCTAATTCTGTCGACATGCTATGCCTCTGAACAGGTGTTTCATGTCGCTTTTGCGTGTCATTATGCGTGTTGTATAGAGAGAAAAAAAAGTTAACTCTGGACTTGTTACTGAATTTTCCAAGAGCACTATATTTATTTTCCGTAGCCAGATAATCGAAGTCGTAAGTGCTCCGATTTCTTGCGACGTCACTTCTTCGTTACGTCACCTAACTGGCGTCACCTTTGATTCACACTATTTCTGCTCTTGCAAGCTAATTCGTGTAGACAACGCTTCTCGCACCGCAGGTAGTCCGACTTCTTTACATGCCTATGTCGTCAATGGCTTTGACAAATAAGCTTGCTCCGACAAATCACCCTCTACGCAACACATGTGGGAACTCAAGCGTGCTATACACGTGCCTTCGGCGAATTATTCATTGTTTTATGCAATGTTCGCTTCGTTTAATTCATTCTTTTCCTGGAAGGAATCATTCTTTTTGTGTTTTCCGTCTACGGCAGCAGCAGAGACAGTTACTCCAGCGCGTTTTGGATGGCGTGGCAGTGATTGTGTGCATGACGCGCTCGCTCAATTGGAGACTCGTATACCACTGAGGTTAGGTGGCATTGGACACGAAAGCGAAGGTGAACGATGGCAGCAGCCTCGGAAAATGTGCACCCGCACGCTGCTCGATTGCCTACACGTGCCGCCTCAGTCGGCGTCATTGCGAAAGTCAGGCTTCGGACGAAGCACACGTGGGACCAAGTTAAGGAAAAGAGGAGGGTATGCTAGGGTCGAGGCCGGCTGGTCCACGTAGTCATATGGCGTACGCTAGTGCACGCGTATGAGAGCACATTTTCGTTATCTACCTTTGGCGGTACATTCCATTTTCAATATTCTCCTGGGTGTCACGAAATCGTTAATCTTGCCACTCACGAATGTATTCATTTGCGTTTTTTTAGACATGGTGATGTCTCAAAATATGCAATTCATATTTTCTTAAAGGAGTGTAGACACATAATTTTTGGGTTCGTGGTTTATTCCTTGTAATGATGCCTGAGACATTACTGTGCACGGATTACCACGCCATATTCGCGTACACTTGCTGAATAATTTATAATCAAAATTATTTTCTCACATGTTTCAATTTCGGTTTCAACAGCCGAATCATGGCTATGACGTCACAGTCAAGTCTAGGTCACGCCAGGGATGAAAATACAGCGATATAATCATTGCTGTGCCATTGGATTTCACTACAATTATAAAGTCAGCATGCCTCAAGAACAAGAATCACCACAAGTGAATAATCAGCGATTATATCGCTGCTTTTTCATGCCTCGCATCAAGACATGATTGTGATGTCACAGCCATCTCTCGACTGCTGAAATCGAAACTGGTGAGAAAAGAAAAATCAATTGTATATTATTTAGCGGTCGTACGAAAAACTACGCGCGGTTCGATATACAGGAATGAATTACGCAGTTAATAAGAAGAAAAATGCCACCAAATTTTGATGTATATAGTCCCTTAACCTCACCGCATTGTAGGGAGGATCTCCGACGTTTTAAGGACAAAGTGGTGGCTAGAGAAAAAAGCTACCTTTTTGTAAATTAGATTGTGTTTTTTGGGGGTCTTTGCAAAATACGTTCTCCAACTGTGTTTCCTCTTCCTCTTAAAATTTATGAGCCTTAACTGGGATTAGAGCGTTTATCACTAATTCATAGTACGCTATCTTACTCGCGTGCTTCGGAAATGGCACCGTTTTAAGCAGCCATGAACTGCAAGTATCTTCATTTGCAAAACAATATCAGGCTCAGCTTACTGAACTAACTGACCATGATTCTCCGCAAAAGCGACAATACTACATGAAAATTCTGTTCATTTCCTTGCTTTATCGTGAATGTCACCTCACTACAGGTATATATGATTGGACAGACTGCGCTTTCAGAGTGCTGTGACTGCACGCACCTCCAAGGTCGCCATAATTATATAGTTTTTTTTTTTTTTTTCATTCAGACCTTACTTCACGAGGCGACAAACCCTAAAACCGCCGTCCGTGCAGCTTATATATGCTAAAACTAGCGACCATCAACAAGAAGACACTTTAACTGCAAATGTCGTCTCTTTCTTTTAAAAATGAATTAACGTGAAACTTCCGCATCGGAACTACATCGAAATGCAACTCATCGCATAGAAACGCACCCAAATGTGACGTTTCGACAAGAGGACTTGTCAAAGACAAGTTCACTTGTCGAAACGTTGGTTCGGCTTAAGAAATGAGCCCCCCCCCCCCCCCCCCCAGCCCTTCTTCAGTGCTCTTACATAATGCCATCTCCTTTCTCTCGTTCTACTCCAGACAGTACCATGACTTGTAACGTCATGACACTAGTACCACAATTAAAACCCCATAGTATACCGTTGAGTTTTCTACCTCTTCTGGCATGCGCAGCGTTGCGTCCGGTTGAATGTATACCTTAGCACATAATGTGTACGCAGACGTCTCAACGAGATGTCTTCGCCGCATTGATGGGTACTTGGCATTATTTGACTTTATTCCTTCACAGAGCCTTAAACCCGCAGCATTCATTCACGCTAATGCTTTGCTACAAGCTATTCTGATCTAAATTTGCCGCATTGGATTCACTTCCGAATGTGACTTGTTCTATATATATCCTGGGCTGTCCTATGAATCCAAGGCCGTGGGTTAGATACTGGCCGCGGCGGTTGCATTTTGACAAAGGCAAGATACGAAGGTCCAAATCAACGCCCCTTCCATAGACCCTCTCTCAACCCCTCTTTCTAGAAGTCCACACTGTCGCACTAGCACATAACACCTTCAATTAAAGGGACTGGATTCTGGAGAGTACACTCACAATTATAGCGCTCTTTTATTTCAATTTCCGCTTGGACATGGAATCGCGTTTTATACCTCGATGCATTACTGTGCATTTATGTTCAATTTTGCCGTCCTGTGTACGAAGACTGCGTCAATTTCATACCGAGACATTTTGCCTCCACAAATGTTATTCATAAAGACCACATTTTTGCAGTCTTCAGGCTACGAGACTGTTCGTTACAGCTGTGAGATGTATAGAGGATGTTAATTACCAGCTTCATGTCTGTACCGCAAACGTGTATGTAGTCACTGAAAAAATATTGCGCCTCGGGACCGAACAATGCCTCTCACTGTACTCAATTGAAGGGCTGGTATGGAGGCCCCCTAAGCATTATCGGAGCATTCTGGGGATGCCGCAAAAAGATGGCTATCACACGTAGCAATTCTAGTCAAAAGAGGCCGTCCTTCTCCACCACGTGCAAGTGGCTGCGCAAGCAGAGCTTGCGTCGTTCCGCACGCCTGCATCCAATTAGGTTGGTCGTTTAATTGCGTGCCCTTTATGAAATATATTCTATAGGCCTGACAAGGCGAGCAGTCAGACCTCTGTAACAGCTGGTCAGAGGGTGCAACGGCAGCGGCCACCTCTCGACGTATATACATATATTTCGGTCAGATTCGTCTGGGTTGCGCAGTGCACGAAGCAATCTGCAGTTTTCTAACGATAACATCTTCCTCCTGAAATGAATCACACCTTTCGGAATGCGTATTACCGATTCGCTCGGCACTTCGTCGTTGAACTCGTAGCAGACGTGCCCCGCAGCTCTGGTTTGCGAAGCTGTAAAGTGTCGAGATAAGTTTCTCTCTCTCTCTCTCTCTCTCTCTCTCTCTCTCTCTCTCTCTCTAACTGGTTTGCAGAAGAGAGTTGGGGCAGGCAATCACTATAGGACTGAACATAAGTGGACATCGTCATTGCATTGAGTCTGATTGTAGCAGCCAGTAGAGGTTGGCGTTGCAAATGCAGCGTTGGAGCTTATCCTATGACCTGTCGAAATCACGCGTACACAGCTCTATCTGCACTTATACGGCCACACATAGTTCCTCCGTGACAGAATTTAGACCACTGTGAAAGGTTTTCTTACCTCAACAAAAAGTTAGCCATCAAACTGAATTATGTATAATGTCAAGAATTTGTATGTATCTGGCTTGCCTCGTATTAGTTAAATATTGAAAACTGATTTCGCTTGCTATTCGGCGGAGTAACAAACACTACAATTACTGTGATCTATATCAACCAACTGTTTTTCTACTTCTTTTTTTCTTTTTTAATTTGTATCCTGCTACAGTGCCAACCGTTTACCGCAGCGGCGTTTCACAATGATAAGAATTTCGTGATCTTTAGACCAGGAAACGCGGTAACCCGTTGGCCTGTAAATTTTTGAATGACCAACCTTGCGGTGCAGATCTGTAAAGACTGTGTGATATGCAAGAGAGCAAATACGTCCAGCCGGCCATCACAACGTGCAAATTTTGAAAAAGAACAAGGATAAGTTGACGCGAGAGATTTTAGTAGTCTGGGCTATCAATGTTTCTGATGAACAATGTATCACTACGCCTTTTGCGTTTACATTGAAGAAGGAAATTCACTTCCTACGCATACCGCGACAGGACGATGGACTAAAGAAAGGATTTAGCTGCATGTTGACAAAGTGAAGAGAAAAGACGTGTGTGGGCCTAGAATACTTCCGTTGTCAATGCAGATTCGTCCTTTTCTGTATGTGTTACTTCTCTGTCGTTCTCTGCTCTGCTACATTTCCTACCACGTTTGACCAACTATCTCAACGACCCATCGTATTATTGTATCGTTTCTTTCCTGGCATGCAGATTGCGCGCGCAGTTTCGCAGCTACTTGCATGATTAAATAGGCCTATCGAGCCAGGCAGGTGCGGAGCGAAGGCGTGAACCGCACCTTCTCTTCGCCGACGCTTTCATTAGTGTCATACGTTGTGCGATAACAGGCGACTCGCGTTGGGGATCGGTTCGTTAGCAGCAGCGCCGTTCCCATTAGCGCTGCCAGACGGCGACCGTCGGCGGCGAGGCCTTGAGCCGTATTCGTAAATGGCGAGAAAAGCCGGTCAGCTGAGTAGGCTTTGCGAGCCAGGCGAACGTGTCGCTGCTGGCGCGTTCGGGCGAAGGGGAAGCGGAGGCTGACTTGAGCGACACGTGCCGACACCGCCACAAACCGCCACACGCGCTCACAGACGGCCGATCCCACCGCCATCCGCCTCGCCTACAGCGTGGGGCTGCCGTTTCCTTTTAGGCCTGGTGAACAAGTATATGGTCGATGCGGATGTGGTAGCTCGAAAAGACGTGGATGCGAACCCGCGTTTCCTGTTATAGTTGCAGGGCACTCGATATATGCATAAATAAATATATATATATATATATATATATATATATATATATATATATAT
>JAJIZL010020983.1:304255-326089 GCA_023969395.1 Amblyomma maculatum
TATTATTATTATTATTATTATTATTATTATTATTATTATTATTATTAATGGATCGATACCTACTTCCAATTATTTAACAATCGCTCCTGTTACTGACTCTTTTACGCAATGCTCCGGTCCTTGCAGCCGGCGAGGTAACTTGAATAAATATGATAACTCGATGTGTATCCACACGTGAATTTAAGCCATGATCGGACATTGCCGTATCAAGCTGACCACGCTTCAAAAATTTTCATACTGTCACCTATCTGGTGATGCTATCGCGTAACCTATACAAGAAGATAAGGTCGAAGGCGTGAGGCAGATTTTGCTGGAGAAATAGCGAACACGCCATGCAGAAAATTATAAAGGCACATAAGAGGGCACTAAACAACTCTGATTTTCTACGAAGCGAATTCTTCGCACTTATGGTGTGATAATCTAAATCCGTTCCAGTTATTTTCCTCGTAAATTTTTCGCGTTCTGTAGACATTGATTGGGCAGATACATACAGGTAAATTGGAGCTCAAAACTGCAACTTGAAGTAGTGAAACAGCTTGCTGCTAGACAAAATGCCTTCGCCCAGACAAAAGCGAAAAAGTTCAGTATGCTGGCTCATGATTTATTTTTACTTCCTCGCTTCTGTTGTTCAGGCTGACCGACTCTATGAATGCAGGTCAAAAATATGGTTGTCTTCGTTGAAGACGCCATCTTGGAGGACCCATTTCTGAAGAACAACAAGTCGTTCCTTGAGGTCAAAGACAAGCTCTGCACCTTCAAAGAAGGTACTGCTCACCACCTAAAGTTGCGAACTGGACTTAAAAGACCATAGTGCAGCGATGCTAGCGAACGTGATGAAGAGGCAAAAGGAACTCGCGAATAAAATATCCACACCGGAAGCTCACTTCCCATTTTGCCCAGAAATAGATATTCTTATAAGCTAGATCGTTTTGTAATCAGGCCACGCTACTGTACGCTTCATTCCATCTTTCAAACTATATTTAACAACGACGTCCGCGATTTCTCGCCGTCGGTTCAGACAAAAAAAAAAAAAAGAAAAGAGACAAACACAGCGGCAGATTTTGGGCACTAAGGGAAACGACCCACTCTAGCCTTATTTCAATGTTACCCCGATAACCCATACTGTACCTGTCTGACAAGTGTCGCGTTGATGCGTCAGCGTGGAGCAACTCGCCTCCACAAGCCAAGCAAACCAAGACATTTCCCGATGCAGTAAGCGGTTGGTAGTAGCCGCAAAGAGATGCCCATCAAGTTTATTCACCCTTTCAGTCGTCAATGTTTTTTGCGGTCGGCTGGAATGTCGAGACTAGCGTACGTTTGTTTTTCTTGTCACTATGAACGAGGGTCAACTAGATGAGCTCACTGTTTCAACACGGTCTGTTGTAACTCGCTGCAGACTCTTGATCCCAAGAAAAGCGGTTGACGGAGTGGCTAACGCGAAGGTCACCATCGTTTTCGCCCTCCTAAGCGCAGGTGTGGGGATACGGGCACGTGCAATCGCTCAGAGTGCGGCGTCGCTTCTTCTTTGTCTTTCCGTCAGGCAGGGATGAACTCACAGACCGGATCGACTTCATCATCTGCCTCGGCGGCGATGGCACGCTGCTCTACGCCTCATCACTTTTCCAGGTAGAGGGCTCTCTTCGGAGGCAACAAAATACTTCTTACGCGATTTTGTGGCGCCGGCTGCATGAAAGATTAATTCTGATTAAATCTTCTCCATTGTAATATCTCGCAATTATAAACTTCCTCCTTTACTTCCTACCGAAAAGAATATAACGTAAACGGACCCGGCTCAAGCATCTAAGACGCGCAGGAGGATCGAAGCGAGAGGTATAATGCGCCGATATTGCCTCGCTGATGTCACAATATCAGCGCCGTCGTGTGCTTTCCCTAGTGAAAAAACCCTATGAGTCACACTAACCTCATACAAATTCTCATACTAAACTGGTACTAATCTCATACAAATCTCATATAATCTCATACTAAACTCATTCATCATATGAAAAATATATGAGAATTGATGAGATTTGTATGAGTTCAGTATGAGAAATCTGTATGAGGTTATCGTGACTCGTATGGTTTTTTTCACTAGGGTTCACCTTTATACCCCTGTCACACGGACAATTTCGATCCTCATTGAACTCGATCTGCATTCGACTCAATGCAGATCGAGGTTGTCACACGGCAACTTTAAAGTGCAATCGAGCTCGAGCCTGCTTGACTCGAAGCTGCTTCCTCAATCGATCTCGAGATTTCAAGCACACTCGAAAGCGGTCGTCGACCCCTTCGTAGCACACACGAGGAAAATTTCTCGATGCTCATAGAAAACGCCCGTGTAGCATGGGATGCTTCGATCCTTCTTGAAAACCTCAATACAGATCGAGTTCAATGAGGATCGAAAGGGACCGTGTGACAGGGGTATTAGATCTCTCTCCGCCGCGTTTCTCGTTTTTGTCACCTTCCAAGCAGACCCAATTAGTCGACGCGCCATCTCTCGGCGTTACTGCGAAACAAAATGCAACAGAAAACCTGGTTCCGGGAAAGGGCAATGTTTTTCCAGGGCTTTTGATTGAGTCGCTATGGGCAGGCTCAGTGAAGTCGGCTCTTTTTGACTGCTTTATTCCTTGGTTCGGACCATAATAAGGGACATATGAGTCGGCTTGTATGCTGCTCTCGGGTAATGCACCCTATGAAAGACAGCTGAAAACTCATGTTGCTGAACGGGCGCCTTTTCCCTTGCGATGTAGTACGCTGGCTTCGCAGTAGTCTCGTGTGCACTCCTCGTTATGAAAACAAAGCGGCGGGGAAGATACATAAGCAGGGGGCAGAATGGTACGTAGTGCGCAATGTCGCATAAAGGTCGCCTCCGCGCGTGATAAGTTCCGTGGCGGAGAGCTCGCGCCGAACTGTTTGTACCTGTATATTCAGAAGGAGCAACTTATGTACATATTTTATGTATGTATGCATTTTTGATGTCTTCCGCTTGATTCTTTAACCACAAGGTCGTGTTGTTACCCTTTTGTTTTGGCAGCAAAGCGTGCCCCCCGTCATGGCCTTCCACATGGGCTCTCTGGGATTCCTCACGCCCTTCGACTTCGACAACTTTCAGGACAAGGTCAACAATGTGCTCGAAGGTGTGTTTGCGCTTCTTTTTGCAGTAATGTATACATGAAAGTAATGTCGAAAGCCGCGTTGCGAAGCGCGCGTGACCACCAGTGTCTTCGCCATAGGCTTAGGGAAGCTCGGAAATAGGTTCGTGAATTACTGGCTGCACTTCATGCTGCCAGCTTTGATCTGGCGTACAGTTTTCCAACTTATTAGCAATGTCACAGGAGCATTGACCGGGCGGTCTTTTATCGTCCCCTGCAGGACTGCACAGGCGAAATGGGTGATTAGCACGCACAAGCGCACAGAGCACTCAACTGCTTGCTACACGGGCTGTTGAACAACGGATGCCAACCAGGTGAGCAGACATGAAATGGGTGCTACGTCTGCAAAACATCCGAGCAGACGACGCTGCAACTGACAAGCACTCTTTGCGCATGCGCGTGCTCTCATCCGCTTCTCCTCAGTGGTCCGCATTTAACTGGTCGACGATGCTGTGACGTTGCTAAATGATTGCAGACTTGTACATCAGCCGTCTGCATACCTTGCAGACTCTGCCCTGTATTTGCATTGAATGGTGAGCAGACGATTTCTTCCCACGCAGGGCACGCTGCTCTCACGCTACGCAGCCGGCTGAAGTGCAGTATATACCGCAACGAGAGCGACACCAACGACAATAACCTCTGCAACAACTCGGCCTGCCTGGTAGGTATCAGGTGCTCTCGTTACGCATACTTGCTTCGAGGACGCAGAGAAACCTTTTCGGCAAATCGCATGTGCTCTCTTTGTAGGGGAGACTATCCGGGCCCTGCCAGCAGCACGTACGTTTTCTAAATTTGACCTGGCTACGCACACATTTTTGTGTCGACGTCGATGACTCCGCTGCGCGATGTGCTAAGAGTGATTGCTGCTCTCAGCATCTATGATTTTTTTTTTTTGTTCCGACAATCTTATGTTCCTTTTCCGTATCTGCGCAAGCCATCCAAAATAAATGTGCTGCTCCCTGCGCCAGTGCGGATTGCTTCAAATCACTGATATTAAACTTCTTAACGAATACCTTGAGGGCCCCAACTCTACTTTGAAACTTCAAGATTTGAAGCCGCCAAGGTTTAGAAAAATATGTTGAACTCTTAACATATTGAATGACTTCTTTTCCGGCCGTCGGAGAGAGCCCGCGAAGTTTAAGCTGTTTCCAGTGCCGTGAAATACACGCCGCAATGAAGCAGACGTCATTCTGTGTAGCGCGCTAACACGCAACGTATGAGCCGGACCAAGCTCAAGCACAATGCCAATTTTCGTCGTCTCCGTGCTTGTTGCGCAGGTTCTTAACGAAGTCGTCGTGGACAGGGGTCCGTCACCCTACCTGTCCAACATCGACCTCTACCTGGATGGCAAGCTTATCACGACCGTCCAGGGCGACGGTGAGTCTGAGCAGCGGTCACAAGCAACTGTCGCCCATGATCACCTAATGAGCAGTCCTTGAAGTGGTCGCTTAATTTCACGCAAAAGAACAGCATGCAACAGAAGGAAGCATAGTAACGTGTTGTATGCAGGAGAGTAACGGGCAATATTACGAAATTAAATCTTGAGAGAGAGAGAGAACAACTTTTATTTAAAATGCCTGCAGAATCGGTTAGGCTCCCTCCAAGCAGGGAGGACAAGCTTTTACCGTGACGCGGCCACTACGTCAGTCTCGTGCATTGTGCTCCTTGAGGTCTTGTTACGTCCCTCGCTACTTCCGCGGGTTCGAGAGGGCCGCCGCCCCCTTCTTGGGGGTGCTGCCCCCCCTCTCCTCGGTTTCGCTCGGTCGCTGCCTCTCTAGAGCTGCCGAGACCTGCTGGACGGCCTTGAGTTGTGTCTCTTGATCACAGCTCCTCGTTGCAGCCTCTAGCTGCGGCGGGATCGTCGTCTTCTCGCTGGCTTCGCGCGGATTTACGCTACAGTCCCAAAGGATGTGAGCCGCGGTGGCTCTCTCCTTCGCGCACAGTCTACACATGTCGCTCGCGTGCACACTCGGACACATGTGCTTAGCTAGCACCGGGGTGAGCAGGGACCCCGTCTGTAACTGTCTGTATAACACTGCCTCCTTCCGGGTAAGCCCCGGGTGAGGTGGCGGCATAGTCTGTCTGTTCAGTCTGTACCATTTCACTATTTCGTTGAAGGTGGTCATCTTGTCCTTGGCACTGCGCCGCGACCAAGACTCCGAGTCGGCCGTGCTTGCAGCCGCGCGGTTGGTTAGTCCTCGCGCGGCCGAGTTGGCCGTCTCGTTGTGGTTCACGTTTCCGCGTTCAGACACGTCACTGCCCATGTGGGCCGGAAACCACTTGATCACCACAGGACTTTTGCGTCCGATGTCTTCGGCCTTGCGCAGTATGCGTGCGGCCTCACTGCATACCCTACCCTTGGCGTAGTTCTTCACTGCCGTTCTAGAGTCACACAACACTGTAGTGCATCCGGGGTCGGAAACGGCCAAGGCGATGGCCACCTCCTCCGCCCGGTGCGCTTCTCGAGTCCGGACGCTCACCGCGGTCTTCGTTGCACCCGTCGATGCCCCGACAACCACCGCCGCGTATGCGTTGGTGTTCCCTCGATACTCCGCCGCGTCCACGTAGGCGGCGCCTTCTTCACTGGCGTGGAGGTCTACGAGAGCCCTGGCCCTCGCCAACCTCCGCTCCCTGTTGTGCTCGGGGTTCACGTTCTTCGGGATCGGGAAGACCCTGAGCTTTCTGTACGTCTTTCTGCTGCTTGCCTTCCCTCGGTTCGAGGCCAAGGTCGCGCAGTATCTGTCTTCCGGTTCTCGTTTCAGAGAGACGCTCGAGTTGCGCCGTTCTCTGTGCTTCGGCTATTTCGTCCAGCGTGTTGTGGACTCCCAGCGCCATGAATTTTTCGTTGCTCGTGCCCCCGAGGAGACCGAGTGCCGCTTTATACGCCTTGCGTATGGTGGCGTCTATCTTGTTACGTTCACTCGGCCTCCAGTTGTGGAAGGCGGCCAAGTACGTTATGTGGCTAACTGCGAAGGATTGAACGAGCCTAGTCAGGCTCTCCTCCTTCATCCCCGCTTTTCTGTTGGACACCCTCTTGATGAGTCTCATTGCCGCAGCCGCTTTGCCCGCGAGCTTGTTGACCGTTTCACCGTTGGCTCGGTTTCGCTGGATGAGCAGCCCGAGTACTCGAATCTTCTCGACCTCCGGTATTACTTGTCCTCCCGCCGTCTTGACCGTGATCTTGGGACGCTCGTACTTGACTTCCATATTCTTTTCCTGCCCGATCCTTTCCGGGGAATCACCAGCAGTTCTGACTTGGCCGGAGAGCAAACGAGTCCAGACCCGTCCAGCTGCTCCTCGATGGCGTTGACCGCTTCTTGCAGCGTTGTCTCGATGTGTCCGTCGCTTCCTCCCGGTACCCATAGCGTAACGTCGTCGGCGTAGATGGTGTGCCGGACTCCCGCTACTCTTTCTAGCCGGGTGGCCACCCCGATCATCACGAGGTTGAAGAGTAGCGGGGAGATTACCGACCCCTGCGGAGTTCCGACGCTGCCCAACTTCTTCTCTTCGAGCTGCAGGTCTCCCGCACAGATTTCGGTGGTTCGTTCCATCAGGAAGTCTTTGATGTACTGGTATGTCCTCCTGCCCATGTTTAGCCTGGATACTTGGGCCAGGATAGCCGAGTGCCTCACTTTATCAAAGGCGCTCTGCAAGTCCAGCCCGAGTACGGCTCTGTTGTCCTTGGTGCCCGTCGTATCGTCGATGATCTCGTTCTTCAGTAAGATCATGGCGTCTTGCGTCCCGAGTTTGTTCCGAAACCCGATGATGGAATTTGGGTAAAACTCCGATTCTTCCAGGTAACGCTGCCACCTGTTCATGAGAACGTGCTCGAGGACCTTTCTCACGCACGAAGTGAGCGAGATCGGCCTGAGGTTCTCTATGTTGGGCGGCCTGCCAGGCTTGGGGATGAGGATCGTCTTGGCTGCTTTCCATTGCTTGGGTAGCCTTCCTTCTTGCCAGCACTTGTTGTAGAAGTTCGTGAGCGTTTCGATGGCCGCTTCGTTGAGGTTCTTGAGCGCTCTGTTGGTCACTCGATCGGGACCCGCGGCAGACCTTCCATTGAGATCCTGCAGGGCAACTCTGACTTCCCAGGTCTGGATGTCGCGATCTAGCGTCTCGTTCTCTTTGCCTTGGTAATCCGGGTGTCTTTCCGTGGGGGTGGTCGGCAGGTACTTGGCGTCCAAGCGCCGCTTGACCTCGTCTTCCCCGTGTTCGCAGATTGCCTTGTGTAGGATCCTGGCCAGGTTGTTGTGTTGGTGGCCCTTGGTCTTGGTTTCGTCGAGGAGGTGCCGCAGCATGTTCCACGTCTTGCCCTTGTGCATCTGTCCGTCGGCTTCGTTGCAGGCCTCGTTCCACTGTTGGGTGCATAGCACCCTGCAGTGGACCTCGATCTGCCTGTTGAGCTCGGCGATCTTCTTCCTTAGACTTCGGTTGGTTCGTCGCTTCTGCCACCTCGCCTTTATGGACTGCTTGGCTTCTATCAGGTGGGCCAGCCGACTGTCCATCTTGTCTATCCGTTCGTCCGTCTCTAGCTCTTTGGTGGCTCCTTCCGTCGTCTCAACGACGTTGGCCGCCCATTGCTCGATGTCCGTAATGTCCACTTGCACCGCGGATAGCGCCTTTCGAAAGGCGTCCCAGTCCGTAATGCGATGCTTCCTTATGCCGGTGTTGCCTTGGCCTTCGAGCGGTACGACGACCTCCACGATGTAGTGATCGCTGCCCAGCTCTTGGCCCGTGTTTCTCCATTTCGCTTCTCTTGATCCTCCGTCAGTTTTGACGAAGGTAAGGTCCGGAGTTGTGTCTCTCGTAACAGATGTGCCGATCCTGGTGGGAAAGGCCGGATCCGTGATTAGGTTCAGTCCGACGTCGGTAGCGTCTTGCATCAGCTCTCTCCCCTTGACCGTCGTTCTGTGGTAGCCCCAGTCTTGGCTCGGAGCGTTAGTCTCCGCACACTACGAGCGTATTGCTCCCCGCGACTGAAATTTGTCATGAAGTTTACATCGCGCTAAATGAGAGCTTCACTGACGCATCTTCTCCTCCTAGTATAGAGTCAACACCGAGCCTATGCCACCAGCGCTGGAATTTCTTGATTGCACGCCTCGGTCGAAAACGTCAGGCGACTCTCCCTTGCGGACAAAGTTTACAGGACGCAACGCTTCCTGTGTTTCATCGATTCTCATTCTTTTTTTTTTTAATTTAAGCATTGACGAAATTAGTCATCGCAATTTTCTTAACGATCCTTCTTTCAACTTCAGTTCTTTATGTACCAAATTTTATAAGCATTGCAGGCCGTGTGGCATGCATGTCCCCTTCACGGCGCTTGTGTGCGACCCCGCCTGTTGCAGGTCTGATCGTGTCGACGCCGACGGGCAGCACGGCGTACGCGGTGGCCGCGGGCGCCTCCATGATCCACCCCAGCGTGCCGGCCATCATGGTGACGCCCATCTGCCCGCACTCGCTCTCCTTCCGCTCCATCGTGGTGCCCGCGGGGGTGGAGCTCAAGGTGAGGCTTAGTTCCGCCATTAGGGGGATGGGGAATGCGTGTACTTGAAAAGTGTGGTGATTGAGATTGAGGCTGCGGAGGCAGTTGAAGCTGTGATTAAGATATGTTTTGCCTGCGCTCCCTAGGCCTTAATTCTTCCTTCTCTTCTTTTTTTACTTCTTCATTGCTAGTCATTTTCACTTATTCTCGCACTTCTAACATATCCGTTTATGCTAGGACTTTGAGCTTTCAGCGAATTTCTCGTTACATCGAAGTTTCTCGTTATAACCAAGTTTCTCGTTGTATTCAGGCGTTTCTTCTCTTCCGCCTCTGCCCTACGGTAGGAAAGATAAGGTTCCTCCCTCTTCATTTTGTCAGCTCTCGGTCATGGCGGGCGGCTCTTTCGAACGTATCAACAGAAGTAACGGAGGCTGCAGAACCACGAGGCCAATTTTATTTCAGTCGTTCAGTCGTGTCCTACTCTTCGTGACCCTATGGACCATGTCACGCCACGCTTTCCGGTCTCTCACTATCTTCCTAACATCGCATAACTTAATCTGCAGTGCCTCGAGGATGCCATCTAACCATCGCGTTCGCCGCCTACCCCTTCTCCGGCGACCCTCAACCTTTCCCAACATCAAATCTTTCTCCAGCGACTTCTCCCTTCTCATTAGATGACCAAAGTAGCTGAGCTTTAACTTTAGAATTTGACCCTCCAATGAGCCGTCAGGGTTTATGGTCGACAATATCGACTGATTTGATCTTCTGGCAGTCCAGGGAGCTCTCAAGAGTCTTCGCCAGCACCACAATTTAAACGCGTCAATTCTTCGTCGGTCAGCCTTTTTCACAGTCCAACTCTCGTATCCATACATCACAACTGGAAAGACCATAGCACGAGTTATACGGATCTTGGTTGGCAGACTAATGTCTCTGCTCTTTACTAGGCGGTCAAGGCTAACCATTGCTCTCTTTCCCAGAAGCAGGCGTCTCCTAATTTCATGGCTGCAGTCTCCTTCCGAGGTAATCTTGGAGCCCAAGAAGAGAAAATCTGTCACAGCTTCCACTTCTTGTCAATTGATGCTCCAGGACTTGATAGGGCAAGACGCCATGATCTTTGTCTTTTTAATGTTCAGTTTAAGCCCAAACTTCTCACTCTCTTCTTGTACGCGCATCAGAAGTCTCTTGAGATCCACTTCACTTTCTGCCATTAAAGTGGTATCATCCGCATATCTAAGGTTGTTGATACGTTTTCCAGCAATCTTCACTCCAGCTGAAGACCCGTCCAGACCGGCCTTCCTCATGATGCACTCTGCATATAGGTTAAATAGGCAGGGGGACAGTATGCAGCCTTGCCTCACTCCTCTCTCGATCGGAAACCAATCAGTAAGACCATGCCCAGTTCTGACTGTGGCCTCTTGCCCTTCATACAGGTTCCTGAGGAGACAGATGAGGTGAATTGGAACTCCCATCTCTTGGAGAGCTTGCCACAATCTGCTGTGATCTACGCAGTCAAACGCTTTCGCATAATCAGTAAAGCAGAAGTAGATGGGTTTCTGGAATTCTCTTGCTTTTTCCATGATCCAGCGAAGGTTGGCAATTTGGTCTCTAGTTCCTCTGCCCTTGCGAAACCCAACTTGCACGTCCGGAAGCTCCCGATCCACATACTGCTGCAGCCTACCTTGGAGGATTTTCAACATCACCTTGCTAGCATGCGAAATAAGCGCGGTCGTGCGGTAGTTGGAACAATCTTTGGCACTGCCTTTCTTTGGAATGGGGATGTAAACTGACCTCCTCCAATCCTGTGGCCACTGCAGGGTTGTCCAAATCTTCTGACATAATGTATGCAGAATGTTAACAGCGTCATAGTTGAGGTTTTGAAGCAACTCAGCTGGAATGCAATCAATTTTATTTAGTGAACGTTAATACCAACATTTTGAACAAAAATGTTCCCAGAGCCTCGAAACCTCGCAGCCTCAAGAATCACAATCATATATCTGGTAGATGGTAGTTGAGAGGTGACATGGTTTGAAGTAAGGCTTTATTCAGAACGGCATGATATTCCCGTACTTTGTGCTGTGCGATCTTTCCGCACTAGATTGGTGCGATGCCACCAACCTAGCTTGGCTTTATATCAAATCACTGCTACGGTTGCAAAATGGTTTCTTAAAGCAGTAATGTGAGGCCTAGATATAATGACATTCTATCTTTGAGAATTTCAAACTTAACGACCAAATTACGATTTCCTAGCGGAAATTAACGGTTTCCGATTTGTTAGTATAACCATGTATTTGGAGAGTATATTCAACTTTGCCATATCACTTCACTTGCACTTTCGGGGTTTTAAAATTTTCAACCATTTTTATACCGTCATTTGGAAAAGACTTTGGAGTTCTGGTATACGTTAAGGAGCTATTCAGCGCCCTGCTGTTCTATTTAATTTTGATACTTCTGGATATTAGAACCTGTGCGAAAATTCTGAAGAAAATCCGCAACTATGCGTAAATCTTTAAACGGATGTGATGACTCGTCAATATTTGTGCAGATAATGGTTTCACCCGAAGCGCGAAGTTCAGTGTGGGCCTCGTTCGACGGTCGTCTGCGCCAGGAGCTCCAGCACGGTGAAAGGTAAGGTTCGGATTGACCCACTCGCGACAGCATCTGGAATTCCCCCGATTCCATTTTTCAAGCCAAATATAAGAGCGCCAAGCACAACTGTCATCGCGATCCCCCGAGATGCAATCTAAGTCGGCTCTCCGTACCACTCTGCCCTTGTCTGTTGCCCGTCTACTGATCTTACGTTATCAATAATCTAGAAATTAGAAAAGAAAGTTCATGGCCAGCGTTTTTGACAACGCAAATTAATTATCGGGGCGTCATACTTAGGTCGGTGAAGTGCAAGGACCCTTGTGGTTCTGCAATGATTATGATCCCCCTTCCCCGCCCCTTCGTTTTCTGCCCCGCTGCAGCCTGCGGGTGACAACCTCCATCTACCCGGTGCCTTCAATCTGCGCCCAGGACCAGATTTCAGACTGGTTCGACAGCCTGGCCGAGTGCCTGCACTGGAACATGCGCAAGAAGCAGAGGCAGCTGGTCGACATCACGGACGTCGAAGCGTCCACAGGCGCGAAATAACCCACCGGAAATACATACAAACGCGCGCGCACACACAACCTATACGCACCGACACACACAGCGCACATACAACTGCACACATAAAGCAACGACCATGCATCCTCGCACTCCCCCTCCCCTTTTTTAACACATTTTCTTTCTCTTTGTGTGCTTTTTTTTTTTTTTACTTTCAGTCGCGTATACGATTCTTATACATTCGCGATCGCATTTTGTCGACACATTAGCTTTTGCCTACCGATGATTATTTTCACGATTAATTTCTTTGCGCTTCTACCGTTGTGTCGAGGCGACTTGTGACGTAAAGATTTGACGAGCTCAATAGGTCATGTAGTTCGCCGCCTTTGGCACCGAAGGTGCAGTCGACTAATGGCGAGGAAACGAGTGGATCAATCTCGGAATGTATCGTTACAAAACACGGCTCTTGCTGTGTGCTCAAGAGATTAAGAGACACTAAATTGGCGCAGTCACTAATCACTGCTGCGCGTGCGGCTGAATGAACAACGAGGAGCGCAAAGAAAGTGTGAACCTTTTTGGCTGATTCAGCTGGCATAGGTGCTGCCTTATCGGGGACAGTGGGCTGTTGGTGCGAATTAGTTTACGTTATTGAACTCTGCGGCTGACTTAAAGCACTCGATCACACGAAGCAGTGCTATTTTTTAACTAGGGGTCCAATGTGACCGTTTCCGCCCACCTAAATGTCTTGGCCTACGAGAACTTCCTTTAACATACGTCTGTCGCTGTCCTGGCGCGGAATAGCACTACAGACTATAGGAGACTCTAAAGCGGCCTTTTTCTTGTTTGCCGTTTTTTTTTTTCTTATTTTATGTGGCCCTGAAACATCGTGAGCAGTTTGTGTTCGGTAAAAAGGAATTTTTTTTCTCTCCCAGGTAAAGTTAACACTAATGCTGTAATATAAACATATATTTTATGTTTAAATGCGTACGTATTCCTTGCAAACACATTTGTCAGCTTTCAATGGAACGCCATTGTGTGCCTATATGACACATTTAACGTTGTTAAACATATCTGCGGGAGCAACTGCTTCCGTCCATGTGGTGTGCTTCAAGATAGTGACTACTTGTAACGCGTACGCAGGTAAAGCTGCCGTTACAGGATTGTTTCATACTCAGAAATTTATGCCCGTGGAATCAGTTATAAGTTGAAACTGCTGCAGTGGCGTATGTGCTATAGGGAAGAGTCTGAGCGTGAACTGGCATGTTGTTAATGTAGCTACTAGCCTGTACTGCGGGTCGACTCTGCACTGTGTGAGCTTTGCATTTGTGTTATCACAAGCAGTGTTGCTCGCTCGTGAAGAACATGGGTATGACTATTGGCTTTTCTATTGATACTTGGCGGTCGTACACTGTATCTGGCGGTCATGGAAATGATGACTGGGTAGGTACTAACGAGCGGAGTTTCAAGGAAGCTTACCTTAAACAACTTGTACCTGATGTTTAAGCGTTAAAGTTTGTATTTTAATGGTCAGAAAGGACCCGATGCCTTGTAAATAAAGCAACACATTCCTGCTGTTTCCGTTACGTTGACTGCTTTCTTTTCGCTTGTGTATTTCTTGCATCGACCAGCGAAGTGGTCCGATTTCGGAAAACGTTCGGTACTACGGGTTCCAACAGTAAAACATGCTTTGTCCATGCGTCTGCCGAAAAGTGCAATTTCGCAGAACCTGAACTGCTAATTAGCAAAGCAGCAAAAACATGCTTTATCCGTGTGTCGATTAGCGAAGTGTGCTGCCAAGGGGAAAAAAAGAGTAAAATACATGCTTTGTATATACTCCGACCAGTGTAAGGGTCCAATCCTGACGAACATGCGCTGTTTATAGGGTAAAGCAGCAAAACGCCTTTCTCATGCCTCGACCAGAAAAGTGGTCCAATTTTGCAGAACGTGCACTGATATGAGATAATTCAGCAAAAAAAAAAATGCCTTGCCCATGCTTTGACCGGCGAAATGGTCTAATTTTGCAAACTTGCGCGGCTGTGGGGTAAATTAAGCAGCAAAACATAAAATGTCCCGGCATGTAGTGTTTTCCGCCGCGGATTCGAGCACCGATTCACTGTGTGGCCATTTTCAGTTTTCTTTCTATGAAAGCCAGTATATTATCTAGGCTTACGCCCATTCAAATGCTGACTATCGCATGCTGAAAGGGAGAAAGCTTCGAGAATTAACGATGTTCTTCACTTGTGCAGTGCGCAGCGATGTAGCCCGCACTTTTCGTACCGCTTTCACGAATGTGAAAAGTTCTCTGTTGTCACAGCGGAATAAAAAAAAAAAAAGGAAAAGAGCGCGACAAGTTAACGCTGAAATAAAATCTCGCAAAAATATGCTTTTCAAAGTCCGGCCAGCCATCTTCTTCCACCTGCACATATATTATGACGGCTAGATTTCACATGTATGCGTTTTTGCAAGGATTCATAGGTTCAGTGACTACATAATCTCCCGACTACCAGTGCATCTGTTCCTTTGGAACATTTAAGATTGAAAATCTCGCAAGCCTGAGGTTTCTTTCATGCGACAGAGCTGTCGCTTGCTTCAGTTAAATAGCTCCATCGATCTGGTCCAGCGGTCTCGTCATTGCGTCCGTTCTATTTTGAACTTTAAAAGATTGATCACTTTGTGTGGCCCTGCCGCCCCTTTTCCTGTTTGCGGAGGTGGCTGCTAGATGACCCTCTTTAACGGCACGGTCTAAGTTTGCCTACCGGCGTTGGTCTTTTCCACGCAGCTTCTACGCTTAGCCGTTACAACAGGAACGCGTCATCCACCATTCAGGGCTTGCTACCGGAGACGAAACTCCTCATTATGAATAGTTCTCGAATTATAACTTCATTCTGCTTATGCTCAATACTTTTCCCGTAAACAAAAAGCTTAAAAATCTATGCATCTAGCACTTTACCATATTCAGTGCCCTATTTTAGGAGACCGTTTGTTCAAATTCAGATCAGCTAATCGCCTAATTTGCGAGTTCTCTACTATCTTTTGGGGGCATTTTTCGCAAGCTGCTTGTGTCTTGGCCAATCCCCTGCAGTAGGTTCGCACTATTTTTATTGAAGAGAACAATAGCTGGCAAGACCGTTACGATTGTGTAACGCCAATGTTTAAGCGTTTTCTGCAGATTTTTGCTTTCTTTTTGCAAAGTCGGGGAACCCAAGGGCAATTCAGGCTCACCCAGGGCACAAGTAAACTTCTCTCGTAAGAACGCTTACTTATACACTTGCTTCAATAGCTGTTTAGAGCGTACGAACTTGAATCCCAGTATGAACCTCGGTAACATGAACCATATTTGCAGCCTGAGGTGATTGAAACTCAGTTTGAGCCCGAACGAGCATAGCGGTGTTTGTGACGCCTATTCAGCGTACACAGCCCTAAGCCAGTGGCCGGGCTGGGTACGCTTCTGCTCATCCTTTATTGGCGGTGGTTTTCGAGACAATTATCTCTCCTAGGTGGAAGTCGAAGCCATTATGCTTTCCGGATAACTTTCTGCAGCCTCGCAGCCAAGGCTATTCGAGAAAGAGAATGAAAGGAGCTTCTGTACACTTTCTGAGGGGCGGCAGGAGGCACCATGTGTCCACAAGCTCTTCTCCAGCTATCTCCCTTCACCCCTCATGCACCTCTGACGCAAAAAAATAAATAAAGAAAGAAACAACCCATTCCCCATTGCATGGTTTGGTTTGGTTTGTGGGGTTTAACGTCCCAGAGCAACTCAGGCTATGAGAGACGTCGTAGTGGAGGACTCCGGAAATTTCGACCACCTGGGGTTCTTTAACGTGCTCTGACATCGCACAGCACACGGGCGCCTTGCTTTTCGCCTCCGTAGAAAAGCTGCCGCCGAGGCCGGGATTCGATCCCGAATCCCTTGGGCACAGTAGTCGAGCGCCGTAACCACTGCACCACCCCGGCATGGGGTTCAAATGCGTGTCTCTCTTCGTGCCTCGCCTTCACTACAGCAGAACCACAGAAAAACGTCCGGGACTCATTGCCTCCCACCGTCTCGTCACCAAGTGTGGAAAGGGAGCTTCTACTCTTTCCACTGTGACATCCGCCAACAGAGGCAGGGGGCGCTGCGGAAGCCGATGACGCAAAGCTGAGGAACTAAGAGCTGACGCTCTAAAAAGCAAATAATTTATAGGAGAAAGAACGTCAACACACAACACTCACAAAATAAAATTGGGGCAAACTCAGCAATTGCGGCATACTCTTCTGATTCCGCAATCCCGACCAACCATTTCGATGCAACTTCAAGGTGGAGCAGAAAATTGCGCTGATGATGGACGGACACTCCAAGAGATGCGTTGCAGTCTCGCGCTCTGGATTAGCTTTCACAGCTCCACAGTGGTAAGAGCTAGGCCTAGCAGCAACAGCGGAGCGATGAGCGAGTGTGGTCGTCGTGAGTCTGCGAGACTGTCGAAGTACTTGAAGGAGCGGTACACGTCCCGGTCGCGCGCGTCGAAGAGGGGCCTCAGCTGGCCGGCCATGTGGTGGACGCAGTAGTTGAGCGACACGTACATATTGCGCCGCAGGACGTCCATCTGCGACGAAGAATAGGGCAGCATTAGAGTCGATTTTCCTGATTCGTGGCGTCTGTCTACTTTGCGTTCCTACACTTTAGCGCCATCGTTGGGAATCAATAGCAGCGCATCTTGCTGTCGTGGTGAGTACTAGAGGGGGAAAAAAAGCGCCCGTTCCTGCGTTTCGCTTCGTCGTCGGCGTTGTCCCTCGTATCCAGTTCCGCAGCCGGGCCTTGGGCAGCGCGCGCTATTTTTACTAAATTAATCAGCTATTTTTAATCAGTTGATATGTTATTCAGCTATTTACTAATCCTAATCAGCTATTCCTTAATTATTTCCTTGAAAGAAAACGTGTCAATCCAAAAGTTGTTATACGCCTTCAAAGGATGCTGTCACGTGACCAGCTGTATTTTTAAATCATTCGCTAAGTGCGTACAACCAGCTTCATCGTAGAGAACACGGCACAGAAAGCTTTAAAGTGAAGCCGCAGTCACGAGGAAGTTGTTTTTATTGTGCCAGGAGTCGCTTTCGGCTGGTAAAAAAAACATTACTGTACTCAAACGCTAGCTTGATGGAAACAACGTAGCTAGCCGTTTTTCGAGAGGAGCTATAACTTCTGCTTTTTGACACTTTTTCCCTCAAGGCAATAATTAAAGATAGCTAATTAGTCCTTACTAATTATTGAACATTTGGGAACGAAAAAATACTGCAGATTAGCATACGCGACTCTGAACAACTCCTAATTGATTTGACTGTGCTAGGGCTCACCGTATATTTAAAACCTTGGTTACATTTAGGTGGACACCCGGTATATATATATATATATACAACGCACGCGCGCGCACACACATACTAAAATGAAAAGCCAACGGTTGATGAGGCCAAGGAAAACAAAGGATTGTTCTCTTTTTAATTTTTGCTGTGGACATGAATATTACACCGATGTCTTTCAATCTTGAATGAAGCAAAGTGTATAAGCCTGGATATGCAAGTGTTTTTCCCTGGAGTCAAACTGCAGTGTTTTCAAAGCCACCGTCATCTTCGCTGTCAGCGTAGCCATGTGTAGCTAATGGGCCAACAGACCGCCACGGACCTCAGAAGTACCACGGCCGCTCGATGGAAGCGCACTGCCATCGAGCGGCCGTGGAAGTACCCTACTGAAGCTTTCTTGCCGCCATTTATTCGGTTAGCTTTGTGAACATCAGAACCCCTGCTGTACGAAATTTATCTTCAGCAATTGACTATATGCTGTTTAATGTGGCGTATCTGTTAATCCCGTTGCGCCCTTCCATTCTTACTTAACGAGAGGACACTGGCAAGCGCCAATACCTACCTGATCTTCGCCTATCGTCGCAGCTCTGGCCATGACCAGGGTCGGTATGCGGCTCGTGCAGGGCGGAAATGTGAGCGAGCCCGAGTAGACGTAGTAGTGCTGCGCATGGGGCGCCATCAGCGCGCTCAGCCGCAGCTCCAAGGTTGCCCGAGCTCCCCACACACCGCGCAGCTGGCTCGTGCTCGCCACCAGAGATTCCATGCCCGCCACGCTACCCGGCACCTCCTGAAGCATGTAGATTAGAGGGTTTTAGCGCAGCGAGTACTTTACACTACTATTATGGTGGCCGCCAGTGCATCGCATAGCTGGCCGCCTGCGCATGCGCATTTAAGGCCAGCGGCCACTGAAACCATCGAGTTCCTTACAGTAACTAGAGGGAAACCTGAGGGCGCTGCACTTCAGCCACCATGGTCGCGCTAAGAATCATGGGCTGGTGTGCTACTTGTTGCGGGACAGTCGGTTTTTCTCGGGTACGTGGAGTGGCGTTACTGCGATGTTTCTTTTTCGTCATCATCATCATCTGAAGGTGCATACATAGACCGCGAAAGCCATAGTAGCGAATGCAAAAAACCAGACGTCGCCAATAAAAAGTTTCAGTTTCCCAAAATGCCACTAAAAACTTCCTTGAGTGATTGCACAATCATAAATATTTTCATAACGTTTTTTTTTATTTCAAAGTTTGCCTATTGGTGCGAAATATTGGTATTTATGCTGCTCAAAACTAAGCCAATAGGAGAAAGAGCCATCGCTTATATTGGATAAATCTCACACTGACATGCTGTTTCTCTCTCTTTTTGCAATTTATAGTCACAATATTCAATCTTAGGGCATTATTTACGGTAGAAAAACGTTTCTCTTTGCATTAGTTTTGGCCAAAAGTTGTAGTTCTGCACTCGGTAGCTCTCCGGCCCATGATGCTTTGAGCGCCCATAGTGGCTGAACTGGCCGTCTGGAAACTCCATGTAAACTCCCATAGACGGCAGCACAGCTTTCCCTCTAGGTAAGAGTAAGAAACTCTATGACTGAAACAGATCAACACATAATAAAAGGCACAGGCCCGGTCAGGAACGTAATACGCTGCGTATTTTTGACGTTGTGAAACAATCATAACCCCCGTCACCATCATCGACTGCGTTGACAGCTCGAGAAAAAAAGGCCGTCTCCCAGGCCACGACTCCTGTTTTGCGTCAGGCACACCCATTAACGTCTTTTTAAAAACTATCCGGCCTGCCCGTAGTGCTTCTCACGCAATTAGAATTGTTCTGTTAGCCGGACAATAATAGCGACGGTGTATGTTCCCATCCTTCAGGTTATTCTCGCAGCAATAACATCACCGCTTCGCACGCGCCGCCACGAAATACGCTGCCTTCACAACGGCCTGGTTACTTCGAGCAAAGACAGTATAGTTACACCCGCTCACAGGTTGTAATTTTAAGCTGTGCAAATTAACTGGCGGATTGTAGAGTTGTTTTGTTTCCATAACTGCCTGTTACAACGTATGATGCACAGCACTGTTCTGACTGTTACAAAGTTTATAGCGCGGCTATTAAACATCCGCTCTTTGATTTTAGCGTTGTAAGTTGATGAGCGTTGCGACCATAGTGTGGTTATCGCCTCCTGAATAGTCGCCTTTGATTACAGTAGAAAGAGTCTAACTAGGGCATGGCGCCCGCGATTCGGCGTGGGTATAAGTGTGTTCAGCCAGCCTCTCAACCAACGATAACGAGAAGTAGGGCACATGCTAGGTATTGGTAGCGAATGCTCCATATAAACGCCCATACGTTCAAAACATGGCGGTTCATGGGCACCCCAGTGCCCCCTGAGAATTGGTTGGGCCAACTAACATTAGTGACGTTGAAAGACGTCAAGACTACGTGTAACATTGGCGCAAATTATAAAGTCATTTTTCTGGATGCACGCTGCCGTATTTTCGAGGCCGTTTTTCTGAAGGGCGCCTTTCTGCACTTACAAACCTCTTTCATTCTATTTGGCTAGAATCCTGCTGTTTGAGTGCAGTTGGTAATCCAACTCAGCAGTTAGAAATCGGCACAGGAAGGAAGCGAACCAGCACCTCTTCCAAACGGAAAGGCTCAGCAAACCTTTACGGCATGAACTGTAAAGCACTGGCGTAACTTACAAAACTGGGAAACATCCTACCTATTGGCAATGATGCGAAGCAACTTTCATGCAAGACGAAAAGTCCGCAACAGGCCCATTTTTAGACAACGGAGCTAACTTTGTATACTGTTCCTGGATGCACCGTCGCAGACAGCGTGACGGCAGAGATAAGAAACTGCTTCGTTTCCTCTTTCGCAAGTGCACCCAGCGAGGCCTGTAGTCACTGCAGTCTCACCAATACCGATGCAACATTAAAAGAGCTGGGGCGCAGCAAGGGTGATGCAATATTAAAAAGAACAATGAAGGGTGTTATTAAAATAGCTTACCTCTTGCCTAAAAGAAAGTAAAACATCTTTATTATTCTTAAATATTAAACACGCGCCCTTGGTTGAGCAGTCGAGTGCCCTATATGGTCTACCGCGGTGGAGCACACCGCAAAGGATATTGCGTTTTCGAAACTATAAAAACTGATATGGCTATTACTAATAATCAGGTATGAATCTCTAAAGACAAGTTAACGCGTATCTGTAAAAGTCAGAATGTTAACTATTAGAATTCAGTTAACAGTAGGAGATTAATAATAGTAATCTATATTCTGATGTTCGCCAACATTGTTACTACTGTGCCGCAAAAGTTGTCTTACTACATTTAAAAGCCTATTTATCAGATTTAGTGACAGGTTTTTCTGGACACCTGGTATACTTACCCGATAAAGGACGGACACGATGGCAGCGCCATAGTTATCGTGCAGACATCTGGTAGGGGTCGGCTTCTTTGAGGAGAACAGCAGCTGCAGCTAGGCCAGAAGCGTACAGGAAAGCGTGGTGCGATGGTGCTCAAGTCATCGTACCTTAAAACTGTTGATTACGAAAAGTGTCTATGCAGAGAAATGCAGTAAAAGGGAACAAGTCGCACGCAACTTCCTACTTGTGTTTATAGACAAAGAGAAAACTATTCTATTATGAGTTGCGGCTGTGAACAGTGTATATTTAAGCTGCGATTGAACATAGGGATCATAAATTCCTATCTGCTTGCTTCTAGAGAAAGCTCATTAATAGCGTAAGCATTGTATGGCTATTTAGGCGGGTTTCGTGTGAGCATGACCTTGTCGGCGCTGTAAAGTTGGTATATCGGAAAAAGAATGGTACTATAGGTACTAGAGACCGGAAAGCGTGGCGTGACATGGTCAATAGGGTCACGAAGAGTCGGACACGACTGAACGACTGGACTGAACTGAACTGAACTGAACTATAGGATAGAGCGGCAAAAAATATGTGCAAGTGACAATGTTTGATGTGATTTAGTCAGGTAATAAATTAGAGCCAATAAAAATAATAATTGTTTCACAGAAAAGCTTACGCGCAACGTCTGTCGCACTTGTTTTGTGGACACATTACCCGCTCCATAAAAGAAGGGAGGAAGATGAGAGTGAAAGCGGAAAGAGTGAAAGTGGTGCCGTAGTGGAAGGCTCCATAGTAATTTCGACCACCTAGGGATCTTTAACGTGCACTGACATCGCACAGCACACAGACGTCTCTTCGTTTCGCTTCCATCGAGACTTAATTAGAGCTAGTTAAGTGGTTTACAGAAAAGGAAAGGCCAAGTATCTGTCACTCGCGGAAGAGGAACTAGCTGGTATATCGAAAAAGGAAATGGTGCCATCAGAGAGCATCGAGGAAAGATGTGCAAGTGACAAAATGGTTCGTGTGGGTTAATAAAGTAATTAATTAGAGACAATTCAGTGGTTTACAGGAAAGGAAAGGCCGCCCAGTATCTATCACTCGCGGAATCCCGCTGACACATCTCGCTGACAAACAGCAACGCTTAGGCTTACGCATTTCTCCGGTGGAGATTCTACAGTGATCTCGAAAAAAATTTATATGCAGATAAAATAAAATAAATTTGCCTTACAGTTTCTTGGATTGAAATCTATAGAGATTGGTACAAGGCTAATTAAATTTGTATGCACACACTAAACATAATCTGCTGATTTAATGGGGGATGTGAGTTAAAAGAATGGAAACGCTGACGAGAGCCTGTTATTTTGTAGCTCGAAATTTGAAAACCTATGCCAAAGACTGTCAGTGTTTTTTTTTTTTTTTT
>JAJIZL010020984.1:7039-53328 GCA_023969395.1 Amblyomma maculatum
CCCCCCCCCCCCCCTCGAAAAAAAAACCGCAAGCTCACAGAAAAAAAAACTGCTCCGGATGGCAAATACGACTTTCAGCGGGTAAAATACGGCTTCATGCGAAGCACATGCATCAGGTCAGACGAGCACTGACGACTAGAACTCGGTACAGTTCCGTCTGGAATAACCTCGCACGTAACTTTTGAGAGGCGACGCAACACTCTGTAGGGTCCGAAGTAACGATTGAGAAGTTTTTCTGACAGGCCTGGGCGCCGGACAGGTGTCCACACCCAGACTTTGTCACCAGGCTGGAACACGACAAAGCGATGGTGGTCGTTATATCGGTGTGCATCTGTTGCTTGCTGTTTTGTAATGTGATTACGGGCGAGTTGGCGAGCTTCCTCAGCGTAGTTGGTGAATTCTTCTGCGTCAGCGGTAAGCAGCTGGTCGTCAGCCGCACATGGCAGCATAGCGTCGAGCATGGTCTGTACATCGCGTCCGTATACTAGGCGAAACGGAGTGAATCGAGTTGTTTCTTGGACGGCCGTGTTATATGCAAATGTAACATAAGGCAATATCTCGTCCCATGTTTTATGCCGGAAATCGACATACATGGCAAGCATGTCCGCTATTGTTTTGTTTAGTCGCTCAGTAAGGCCATTAGACTGAGGATGGTAAGCAGTAGTCTTTCGGTGATGTGTCTGGCTTAGTTGGAAAACTTCTTCAAGAAGACGCGCTGTAAATGCCTTGACACGAGCAGTGATGACGTATGAAGGGGCGCCATGGCGGAGGACAATCTGCGTCATGAAAAATCGTGCCACTTTGGAGGATGTTGCACGTGGCACCGCCATAGTTTCCGCGTAACGTGTCAGATAATCTGTAGCCACGGTAATCCACTTATTGCCAGCGGACGATAGAGGAAAAGGGCAAAAAAGTCCATACCAATTTGGTCGAATGGTACTAGCGGTGGGGGAATAGGCTGCAGGAAACCCGCTGGCTTCAATGGCGGTGTCTTGCGTCGCTGGCACTCGCGGCAACCTCTAACATATCGATGAACGGTGGCGGTAAGTTTGGGCCAGTAGTACGCCTGGCGCACTCTGGTAAAAGTGCGTGCAAAGCCCAAGTGTCTAGCGGTGGGTTCATCATGGCAAGCATGAAGGATTTCATCGCGGAGATCTGCAGGGATGACTAGAAGATAGGCTCGGTCACTGTTGCCGGCGCTTTTCTTGTATAGGATTCCGTAACGCGTACAGAAGGATGACAAGTTCTTAGCAAACAGTCGAGATACTGTAGAATCAAAACCCTCCAGATGATCGATCACAGTTTTGAGGTCTGGGTCAGCCCGTTGCCGGGCCTTTAAATCAGAGGAACTGATAATGCCAAGAAAATGGGCGTCTTCATCCGTACTGTCATGGGCCAACTCCACGGGTGATCGAGACAGTGTGTCAGCATCTTCATGTTTACGTCCGGATTTATAAACGATAGAGTAATCAAACTCCTGAATACGAAGGCTCCACCGTGCAAGACGTCCTGATGGATCTCTAAGACTAGCTAGCCAACACAAAGCATGATGGTCTGTCACAACTTTAAATTTACGGCCGTAGAGGTAAGGTCGGAATTTCATTGTGGCCCAAACGACGGCGAGACACTCCTTTTCAGAAGTTGAATAGTTTGATTCTGCCCGAGAAAGGGTGCGGCGGGCATAAGCGATCACTTTTTCCTCGCCTTGCTGGTGCTGGACCAGAACAGCACCCAGACCGACATTGCTGGCGTCGGTGTGCATTTCGGTGGCAGCGTCCTCATCGAAGTGTGCAAGAACGGGAGGGTTGTGCAGCCGTTGGCGCAGCTCGGTGAATGCCTCCTGCTGCTCGGAAGACCAGACATACGGGGCGTCATCACGTGTCAGGCGCGTCAAAGGTTCTGCAATCTTGGCAAAATCGGCAATGAAACGGCGATAGTACGCGCACAGGCCCAAGAAACGTCGGACTGCTTTCTTCGTGGTAGGGATTGGAAAATTGGCTACAGCGGCTGTTTTATCAGGGTCAGGCCGGACACCGTCAGCGCTAACCACATGACCAAGAAATTTTAGCTGCTGATATCCAAAGTGACATTTTTCCGGTTTGAGTGTCAAATCGGCCGAGCGAAAAGCGCCCAATACCGTTCGCAGCCGCTTAAGATGTTGGTCAAACGTTTCTGAAAACACGATCACGTCGTCCAAATAAACCAAACAGGTTTGCCATTTAAGACCAGCAAGTACGGTGTCCATCATTCTCTGGAACGTCGCTGGCGCTGAACACAGACCGAAAGGCAATACTTTAAATTCATATAAGCCATCGGGTGTCACAAAGGCAGTCTTTTCCCGATCGCGCTCATCCACTGCTATCTGCCAATAACCACTTTTTAAATCAATGGAACAAAAAAACTTGGCGTTGCGAAGTCGATCGAGTGAATCGTCGATACGGGGCAACGGATATAACATCTTTTTTTGTGATGTCATTCAGTTTCCTGTAATGAACGCAAAAACGCAGCGTGCCATCCTTTTTCTTTACCAACACGACTGGCGACGACCACGGACTTTTAGACGGCTGAATAACATCATCATTAAGCATTTCCTGGCCTTGTGTCCGAATTGCCTCACGTTCTTTGGCCGACATATGGTACGGCTGCTGTCGAATAGGTCGGGCATCGTCAGACGTTAAGATGCGATGCTTGGTGATAGAAGTTTGCCGGACTTTCGATGATGAGGCTAAGCACGGGCGTACTCCAGCAGTAAGGCACGCAGGGCGCGTTTCGAAAATGTCAGAAAAAGTAAAAATAACAGTAGAGCATATAAGAGGAAAATTATAGGTTTTTGAACTAGACGAAAAAGTCAGTACATTTCTTCGGGTATTTATCGAAAGTTCATTATTGCAAGGTATTTATCCCGTCCAAATATCAAGTAGGAGATCAGTACTCTCGCCATCGTTCTCGGAAGGGTATGGTAAAATATATGGCTTTAGAAAAGTCAAGAATTTGTCCGGAATATAGGCACATGTTTATATAGGCTGCAATATGTGACATTTATTTTGTGTTGTTCATAGGGCTGAAATAAGCAGTTTGTACATAAATCACTGGGAAAATCAAAGTGTTCCATGGGAAGTCATCCGTCTCTTTAAATATAATGAATACGAAGAAGAACGGCCGGAAGAAGCAGGGCGTAAAATTGTTTTGATAAAAACATTATTGCGCAAAAAAGACCAATATCTGACGCGAAACGAAAACAAGATATTCTGAGTTTACGAGGAGCTGAAAAACGTTTTTTCATTATTTCAATGCGCAATGTTTCATTGAAAAGCAATAACACTTATATTGATACCAGATGGTTCAGAGTAATGAACCTTTACTGGGAACAACACCTTTCTCTAGTCTACTACAGTTGGCACACACTGAAAATTGTTCAGAGCCAAAATATCCATGCTTCTAGAGTGTGTCCATAACAAAGAGCCGATATCCCTTCTCTCACCACTTCCCGCAGAATTGAGCGGTGAGTAAAGAGATAAAAGTCATGACACACAGGGTGCTTGTAGAACTACCAATTAGATTGCGCTGACGTCCATCAATGCTAGCGTTACCAGGTAGCAGGGGACAATATATGCGCCAAGGACACCGCGGGGAAAGCTCGAGACCTAGCCCCTCAAAAAAAATCAAAAACGCTCTAGCATGAATCCGCTGCAAACTGTGGCAGGAGAAAATGTCTCTACTTAAGCTCTTCTGAATCGCGTTTAAGGCTGACTCTCTTGCGAGTATGTTATTTGGGCTTGAATGCTTCTTATGGGAAGCCCCACTTTCCAGAGAACTATGCGAAGAATGGAAGAAAAAAGAAGACCGAATGGTCATCCTATTCTTTCCGTAAGCTTGAGCGCACCGCTAGCCATGAACTGAGAACTTGCACTGAGGTCTGTGAGCTCCACGTTTGAGGCAAAGTGCAACTGCTGATCGCAAACCTGCGCTACGTTTCGGTAGCTACGAATACAATCGCGAATTTCAATATTAGGAGATCTACCATTTTTAAGCGTAATCCAACTGAAAATGACCACGAAGGCTCAGTGTACAAGGAATATTCTCCTCTGTACATAGCATCGCTTTTGACATAGAAGCCTTTGGCCGTATCTTTTGCAGTAGTGTAGAGAACTTCCAAAGTCTAGAATAACAACACTGTTGAGTTTGAAACAACGAGCGACAAGCTGCTTAACTGCTTAACAAGGCTCTCACGTCTAAAGGGTCGGCGGTAACAGGCGCGCAGTTATCCTGCTCCTGTGCTCCTATTTCCCGGCGCTCAGTCAAGCCGACCAACTCCTACGTGGTATGATCCGGCTAGACTTTGGCCCCCCTGATTTCTGCTCCGTCAAAGACGATCGGAGTGTCGGGACGCATTCAGGAGAGTAAAGACGGAGAAGATTTTCATAGCTCGGACTCTATTTTTAAATCCATTCTTCGCAGAAGCTTTCGGAAAATCTAGATGCAAGTTTTTTAAAAGTCTCGATCGGTGTTTTCCGGCAAACTGTTTTATAGCAGAGGTAGAGACATTGAAAGTTATGCGTTTTGAAGCAAACTGTATTGGTAACGAGGGCTACATCTCGAAAACAAATGGTGACCTCCTTGAAATAAAGCTTGAGGTCTACAACTTAAGGTATTGCAGAGCGATGCCATCATTCAAAAATGTCCTCACCTCTATCGGAAAACAATGGTCCACGTCAGCTGCTTCTTTTATCATAGAACCATTTGCTCTCGTTTTATTATTAAAGCAATCATAAGCGTGTACTCTTAGCCATGGAATTGGCTCATTGTTCTATATTTATTACTCTACGGAGACAGCATCAGCCACAGTCCAGAAACCAAAGGATGCTTTAACTATTCCATAATTATACGGTAAAAAATGTGGGCATCTTTTACGCTACTCAATTGATACTTTCATTACAAGCAATGCAAAATAAATTCGCAGAGAAGGCCAAACTTGCGTTCTTCTGAGGAGATTTTTGTCGCAAATACGACCCTCATGTTTATTCGTAAAGAACGCGGTGACGATGCTTCAAGTTAACCAACACCACTACATAGCACAGTGAATTTCAACATAGTAATATGTCGCATTTATTTCTAGCTCAAATCAAACATTTAATTATGGAGAGCACACTTTCACACAGTGACCTACTTTGTAGAACACTGAGAGAGATGTTTACACTCACGAGTCAATAAGACCGAGTAGATTGTTGCAGCTGATACTAACCGCTTTCTTCAGAAAGCACAGGAGGGATCGATTGTTGACACTTAATTCATCGTGCTGACATGCTTTTAAAGAATGTGTTTTCTAGCAGCAATACGGGTCTATTTACCACACCAATGTAGCCATTTTTCTCTATTTCCATGCACATTTATGTGTGGCAGCCGTTTTATTTAAGGCGTGCATGTGAAGTGCTGGCAGGTAAAAATAGTCGAAGAGTTGGCCGAAAAAAAAAAGGTGATATATCACTGACTGTCGCAATGCGCAGTATGTTTTTGTGTTCCCTTGGATTGAGTCATACACCTTGACTAACCACGTGTGCCGGTAAGGCGTTCAATATGACACCCAAGGGAGTTTCTCAGAGCTTCCTTTTGCGCTTGTTTCGTAGCCTTCACCGGGGGTAATAAAACACTCCCGTCCACTTTACTTATTCTTTTATAAGGCCTGCACCAGAGCCTCGCCGTAGAATATATGTTCAAGACGTAACACTTCATTAACGCAATGTTTATGGCGGAATAGGCAACTAAATTCAATAATACGAATTTTGTCTATAGCCTATCATGCTTTTCCGTACAAACCCTAACTCTCCGGAGCATACATTATGGAATAGCAGGAACAAATTGGGATTCTCGGCTAAGCTACTGTTAGTGCGGAATCGATAAATGAAGTCTCATGTTGAGCAAGTCTTTTATAAAGTATTGTACCTGAAAAGTAATACAGATAGTATATTGCCACACCGCGGCCCATCTTCTAGCGCCACCAAGTGGCCGAATGCCTTGGCGCGTGGCTGAGCGTCGTCCTCCTCGGTCTCGAGCTTCGCTTGATTAAAAAAGGGCAGCTCGGTTGTTCTGTTTTCTACGTGTGTTGGTGACATTTGGTGGATTGTGCAGAATAAGATCCCATGTACGTTGCCCCCGAAGACGTCAGTGACGCTGCCCATCGACGCTCAGATGCCACTCCCGTCCATAAAGCGAGCCGTCGCCTCCGAGGCCTACAACCTGAGTTCGAACCATTGACAACAACGCTGCGAACCATGTCGTCTACGACGGGCAGCCAGACAAGTCAGCATTCCAGCAACGCCCCACCGTACGTCCTTCTCACACCTCGATCACCGCCATCATTCCACGGTGACCGGTTCGAGGATGTTGAAGACTGGTTGGCCAGTTTTGACCGTGTGGCCGCATTCAACCAATGGGACGACGAGCGGAAGCTAATGAATGTGTACTTCGCGCTACAAGACTCGGCCAAGACGTGGTTTGAGAACCACTAGGTGTCCTTTGTCAACTGGGCCGTCTTTCTCCGTGAGTTGCTCACAACATTCAGCTCGAGTGCGCGCAAAGAAAACGCTGAGATAGCAATTCATTCGAGGTCTCAGCAGTCAATTGAGAGCGTGGCCATGTTTGTAGAGGACATGACGCGACTTTTCAATCGGGCCGACCCTACCATGCCCGAGGCAACGATAGTACGGCACCTCATGCGCGGGGCGAAAGAGCAGTTGTTCGCTGGCCTCATTCGGAACCCTCCAAGAACTATCGCAGATTTCGCGAGAGAAGCTACGAGCATGAAACGTTCACTGCAGGAACTCTGTACCCATTACGGCCGTCAGGCAAGCGTAGCGGCCACACCCTACTGTGCGTCCGTGCCAGCAGCTAGGGACGAGGTATTGCGGGAGCTTGTGAGGAGCATTGTCCGCGAAGAACTGCAGAACCTCCACTTTAATGCACCACCTGTAGTGAATTATTCTACCGGCGACGTCAATCGTGATGAAATCCGGCGAGCGGTGCAGCCACCACCAGCACCACAACCAGAGCCATGCATAATGACGTTTAGTGATGTCCTACGTCGACCTGCCCTCGAGCCACATTCATTCCGCCCCATTGCCGGACCACCGCCTAGCTACCTGCGCCCCGTTGAGCAGCACCAAGATCTCCGCCCCGTCAAGCCGCAGCAAGACCAGCGTCCCGCCATCAGCAAGGCGCACTTGTAGCGCACACCCAATAGACTTCCGCTCTGTTATCCCTGCGGCGGGCCTGGCTACATTCTTCGCAATAGCCCATACCGGAGAATAGGCTTAAGAGGATTTCCACAAAACGCGCCTCGAGTTCACTATGGCGAAAGACCATAGGAAATTGAGGAATACCTGGCTGCTAACGAGATGCACCCGATGTCAACGCAACGGCAGTCGCGATCGTCATCTCCGAGGCGTTTTAAGTCCCTCAGTCGATACTCCTCCTCTGGGCAATTCAGAGGCACGTCCCCTCACCGGGAAAACTAAACACGGCGACCTCCGGGGGTGAGGCCGCCGCTACGTCTCAGATTAAACAGCCTCCAACCGACGATTTGACGCGACGGCCCGATCCGACAAACGTACCGACGTGCTGCGAACGCATTGTTTCCGGGGAAATTTTTGTAACCGCCGACAGTTGGGACGTGACCGCACTTGTGGATACCGGCGCTGATTTTTCCGTCATGAGCAGCCAGCTAGCCACGGCACTCCGTAAGGTTCTGACTCCTTGGTCTGGGCCAATCATGCGCACTGCCGGTGGCCATGTGATGACGCCGATTGGCATGTGCACTCGCCGCATAGAGATCTGCGATTTTGCTTTCACTGGCACATTTGCCGTATTACAAGACTGCTTCAAAGATCTGATTCTAGGCATGGATTTTCTTCAAGAGTATGGTGCTGTTAAAGACCTTCGGGAGCAGGTCATGGTATCGTTTTCAACCACGCGAACCGTTGATAGCAACACGGACCACCGGAAAACGATGTTACGCGTCTCTGATGACCACATAATAATTCCTCCGCGGGCGAGCAAGTTCGTCACAGTCAAATGTCATCACAGCACCGACACGCGTGGCATCGCCTGAAGCTAACATGTCACTGCTTTTCACTCGACAAGTTTGTGTAGCTCGTTGCCCTGTCGAACTTGTTCGTGGACAAGCCGAAGTGTTAGTGACAAACTTCACGTGTGAACCCCAACATTTGACAGCGAACACGACGGTCGCTTATTTTGAAGAACTTGGAGAATGTACAGGGCACTACGCTTTAACCAACACGTCAGACCTCGACAAAGCGATGTCTACAGCCAATCAGACCGATGTGAACCCACACCTCTTGCCCAATCACAAACGCTGCATAGAGAATCTTGTAAGTTCGTTCCGCGATTGTTTTTCATCAACCTCCATGTTGCAGACGCCACTAACGAAACACCGATATATAGTTGCCGACGACCAACGTCCACTAGGTCAGCGTCCTTACCAGGTGTCTTCAAAAGAACGTGACGCCATCCGCCACCAAGTAACAGAAATGCTGCAGGATGACGTTATTCAACCGTCGACGAGCCCCTGGGCTTTGCCTGTTGTCCTCGTCGCGAAGAAGGATGGAACCTTGAGGTTCTGCGTGGATTATAGACGCCTCAACAACGTCACAAAAAAGGATGTGTACCCCCTGCCGCGCATAGACGACTCCCTCGATCGCCTTCGCCATGCCACTTACTTTTCGTCCCTTGACCTCCGCAGTGGATATTGGCAAATACAGGTTGATGAGCGAGACCGTGAGAAGACCGCTTTTATTACGCCGGAGGGTTTGTACCCCTCCGGCGTAGAGTCTCCCATTTATAACCTATGCGTACAACACCGCCGTTCAAGCAACTACTGGATTCTGGCCATTTTTTGTGCTGTACAGGCGTGAACCTTCGTCTCCACTCGACACCAACCTTCCCTACTGTCCTGATATCTCAGAGTATACATCACTTTCAGCAGCTTCTAGGCACGCTGAAGAATGTCGCAAGCCGGCTCGCTCGCTTACTTCGGACGAGCAAGCCCAGAAGAAAATGCACAGTGACAGCACCCACTCTGTCCCCCAATTCTCTCCTGGTTCTCCCGTATGGCTCTGGGTCCCATCGACACCACCCGGTCTGACCAGCAATTTTACAAGTACCACAGACCCTATCTAGGGCTCCAACAGACGTCTCCCGTCAATTACCTTGTTGAACCGCTAGCCGCTTCTACCGACCTTCGCCGCCGTGGGCGGGAGATTGTTAACGTCGACCGCTTAAAACCGTATTACGATCCTGCTATTATTTCGTCTCCATGAGTCGCCAAGATGGCCCCTCTTTTCTGCGTGAGCCAGATAGTAAAGAAGAAGTTTCGATTAAGCGGACAGATAGCCGAGAAGGAGGAAGAGGAAGTGCTTTTGCGGACCAGCTGACTCAAAGTTAGGCCACCACCGCTCCGGTTTTTCTCGCTACCAGTGCCTGGATCGCCGTTTGACACTACTAACAAACTATTGACAGTGGGGGATTGTAGGTCTTAAACTTTAGTTTCAAAGTCTTGTTTGTGAGGAAATCTATTATGTAATTATATACCCTCTCACCGACGCCTAATTCCTGCAGTCCCCCGAGAATTGCCTGGTGTTTTACGTTGTCAAATGCTTTCGTTAGATCTAGTGCTAAAATTACCTTCGCGTCTCTGAATTTCGAATCAATGATGTCGTGTTGTAAACGGAGCATCACGTCCTGCGTGCACAGGCCAGGTCGGAACCTGACCATCTCGTGCAGCAACAGGTCAGTTTGCTGCATGAAGTTCGTTAGTTTTGTTTGCATTACGCGATCCATGAGCTTTACAATGCATGAGGTAAAGAAAAGGAGTCTGATGTTTTCCAATTTAGGTGGTTAGTCAGGTTTTGGAATTAGCACGTTTGCAGTTTTTCACTGCTGGGGGAGAAGACCGCTACTCCATACTTGCATATAATTGTTGAGTGTCGTTATGGAGGCGTCGTCTAGGTTTCTAAGCATTTTGATTGTTATCCCATCGGGGCTGGGGGCTGATCGCGTCTTTAAAATCAGGATTTCGGCTCTATAACCGCCGCCTCTGTGATGGGCGCGTTGAGGGCCTCGTTCGGAGGGCCCGAGTAATGCCTAACAGGGAGGGATGTTGTATCGCCGACATATGTGTCGACAAGTTCAGTTATTAGTTCCGCATCAGTCCCCTTGAACGCGTGTCTTGCCTTTGCTGTTGTTGTGTTTTAGTGTTTTCGAACTGTTACGATCAAGGAGATACCGTAGCAGGCTCTACGTTTTGGAAAAGCTCATGTTGCCCTCCCTTTCATCGCACCTGTTACACCAGTTTTGCTCACAGAGTTTAATTGCATAATCCTCAATTTCCTTATTGTGCCTGGTGATTTTTCGCCTGAGGTTTCGGTTCCATCTCTGACAGCAGGGGCGCATTTCCATACATTTTTTTTTTTTTTTGCTTCCCACATGTGTAGGAGTTTCCTATCGACTGTTTTCGGTACATCGTCCCTCTCTAGAGTGTAAGTAGCGAATTTAACTTGGCGCATGAGGGTTTCTGCCCAAATGTCGATGTTTTGAATATTTTCTTCTATGGTTGAGGATTCCCAAATTTGTTTGAATTTCTCCCATTCCATTACGCTGAGCATCTTTCCTCGTCTTACTTTGACTCCCCGTTTAAGCGCTGTTTCTCCACCTTGGTCGGGCAGCCAGGGTCTCTTTGCAGGATGAGGTTTAATTAGTGAAAATCTTCCCATAACTGTTCGCCCTTCGCATCTTACCTATTATATCCCTACTTTTGGTTGTACGCGTTTAAACGGTGTGACGTCAAACCAGACGGCGGCGGCGGCGGCTCCGCGGCGAGGCGCGTGGTGTGATGTCATGCAAGATAGCGCGGCGAGCACGCGGCGTCCACGGCACGTGGCTAAACCGCGTACAATGAGGTGGACACACTACGTAAATAACAAAAAATGGACTGATAAAACGGAGTAATGAGGATGCCTGCTGATCTTTCGAAGTTGCAGATATAAGAAATATTGTAATTTAGGTAGACAACGTGCTTTCCTACACTTTCGTTAATACCTGACTATAAGTATTAAACTTTCGAATTAAAAATGATTCTCTGATTTCACGATGGTACTGTGATTGAAACCTAGATTCCAAAACAGTGATCTTTAATTGATCAAATGAATGACCCTGAACGCTTACATTCTTGGACAGTGGTAGGTTGGCTAGGCTTGTTCTGTGCGCCTTGTGATTGTTAAAACGCAAGCTAAAATACATCGCAGTCTGCCCTATATACTGGAGCTGGCAGGTGCAACAATCAAGCAGGTACATTACATTGGCATTGTCACAGGTGAAGTTGCCTTTAATTTTTATACGGTAGTTGGTAGCATGTGCTAGCAGCCACTGATGACGTTGTCATTTGGGAACATAATTTACAGCGAGACTTATTGCATGGTGCACAGCCAGCAAAATCGAGACGGGTGGTTCTCGAAGAACTGAAACTATCACGCAAATTTTTAGCACTTCTGAATACAGCTCGGGGCGGTTCCGCGAAGACGTCTTTTAAACGGTCACTTTGATGTGATGTTTAAGGCTGTGTCGTCAGGCATTAACGAAAGCGTCGGAAAGCTAAGTTGTCTACATAAGTAACAATATTTCTGATTTCTGCAAATTCGAAAGATCAGCAGGGAAATGACTGGTATCCTTATTACTGCGTTCTCTCTCTCTTTTTTTATATGTACGTATTGTGAGTACCTCATTGTCCGCTGTTTAGCCACGTGCGTTGGTCTGCTTACTAATTCGATGAATGGTGATGCACTTTTGCGCACGCGTTGGCTCCGTAGGATTCTCGATAATATCGCGTCACCACGCGTTATTACTTTCTTGTTACTTTAAACCAGTTGTAATCTGCATCATGACGCATGTGTAACGTCATGAGTGTTACCTATATTAGTTTTGGCTTATTATTAGATGGTCACCGTCATGAGTACTGATACTGATAGACCTAGAGTATATATATATATATATATATAGAACACTGCCTGTAACCTAGTTTCTTCTGACGAAGGCTGGTCCCGCAGCCGAAACGTCAATACATTCGATTTCTTCGCCACCACGTATGACATTTTTTGAACACGTACATATATATCTGGGGCGCGCGCTTGCTCTTTGAATATCTCATTTTCATCTCTTCCACCCTCCTCTTTTCGCATGAGGCATCGGTGGTCGCTTAGCGAAAGCCATGCGGGCGGCTCACCAATTGTTGCTCTTTCATCCTTCCTTAGCAAGAGTAACAAGAAGTGAGAGCACAGAGCGCTAACCATACGGGCGTCATAATTTCAGTGAGGGGCGTAGATTTCCGGAAGTCGTAAAGTTGGGTAAATATAATTTCTGCATGGAAATAATTCAAACAATTGTGCAAGAACATCAGCAACAAAATCATTTTCAGACTAGATTATGCTTAGCGATGCTGCGTACCACAGTAGAGGTACATGGAACTGGCACCCAGCCGTAAAGGCTCAATATTTGTGCAATGGATTGCTGGACAAACGGACAGCGTTTAATATCTAAATAACAGCACTGGGAACAAGACGAAACACGAAGAACCAAAGAGAACCACAGAGACAGACATTCCTTCCATATAACTGTTTCTTGTTTCTTCTAGTTCCCAGCACTACTATTTAGATATGCAATACCATCTAGCCCGACACCTCGCTCTCGCGAAGTTTATTCCCGGTCGTGGCGGTCGCTTTTCTATGTGGGCGAAAAGTAAGGCACCCGTGTACTATGCAATGGCAGTGCATGTTAGAGATTTCGGTCAGTCGAACTTCCCGGGGCATCCAATTGGCGTTCCCATTCTTCAGAGTCGCTTTGGGTCATGAAACTTTATAGACCAACCGAAACCAATTCTTGAAGGTCGCTCCGTCAATACGATTGACTATTTGTTTGTACGAATGAAATGATCTCTGATTGTCACGTCCTAGAACTCAATATCACGTCTCTTCGTGGAGCAGAAATTTGTTCCAAGACCGAAAAGCATCAAGTCTGGAACTTCCCTGCCGCTTCTACAGAAGCCGATATCTTCATAAATTTTTCTTAGCATTTCAGAAGCAAGTATGTGCATATCTATAGAAGCATGTTCCTGAATACTGTATTTTCCTCTTCCTACTTGTACTGGTTATTTATATATGAAATGCATGTATCACGAATTTCATCTGAACGCTCATAGTGAAGATTGCAATTGAATGCAAAGTTTCGGCCGTCAAACTCGTTAATTGTCAGCTGTTTTCTGGCAGCTTGACAGCGTATCGCAGGAGTCCTGGAGGATGCCCATCTCGTGCGTCAATCAAGAAGAAGAAAGAGCTACTCTATGAGCGGTGACTTAAAGTAGCCTTCTTCCTTGGGTGTTTAAGAAAACAAAAGGTACGGCTTATTGCGGAAAGCTTATACAAATTGTCAGAGCACTCTGATATACAGAAGAGCAATACATTTCTTGCCATTTAGCAGCCACTAATCACAGCATAGGCCGGCGTAGCAAAAACCTGCTCTTAACTTCGTAAGAAAACTCTGATAAGCCATTAAAATTTCTGTAGCACTCAGTTTTTATAGAAGGATTTAAACGGGCTCAGGGGAGATCTTAACGAAGACTTTGGATTCTTTAAAATAGATTTTATCACTAACCCTCACCATGTGCAAGTTTCTCCGAATATAAAATGTCACACTAATATTTTTCCGGTAAAGCGGTTTAAACATTTACTGCAACTAAAGCTGATGACTACATCAAGAGGGAACAAGCATTCATCGTTTGAAAGCGAATGGTAGCTTTCCTCGCTTCAAATGATGGCAGCAAAGGAAATATACCTTGACGCACACCTGATTTCTTACAAAGCGAGCAAGCGTTTAGAAACTATTGATTTTTTTATTTTTTATTTAATAGGCACGGATTACAAACCCTGGGCTTCCAGCTAAGCTCTTGTTTTTGATACAAGGACCAGGCAGCGTATTGGCGAAGTCCGAGTTATATTTGTCTTCCAGCCCTTTTAACTGTTTCCGCGGCGATGTCCTCAATCAACAAAAATATTTATTAATTATGTTTCTGAAATATGACGAACGAAAGGAGATTTCAGTTACTGAAATGGCGGCGTGCAACTCCCCTGTCGCAATGGCTGAGTGGTTAGGCAATAACTTGATCGCTGAGGTCGAGCACAGAGCTCTCTCACAGCCAGGGAATTTACAATTATTTGAAGGCAACATGCTAGACAATTGTGTATTGCAGAATTTAACTTGGGAATAAATAGTTCCAGATATTTAAAATTATTCTGGAGCCTTCCACATGGTGTTCCTCATAGACTCGAAGTTAACCCCATGTACACATCATGCCAATTTCCTCTGTGTAGTGTTTTAAAGCGAAAACTTTAGCGAGAAGTTGAAAAAAGAAGATATTTCGATAGACACGTATTCAGTACATTATATTCACTGCCGCTGAGGTGGGTCTAGTGAAGGAACGGATATTTAAAGGAGCATAATAATTTGTTTTTCGTACAACATTCCACCTTTTTCCCAGTCATATGCTTCAGAAGAAAATAATGAGCATCACGCATGCGTTTCTACAGCATGCGTTTCTACAGCAGGACAATATAGGCGCGTGACGGATAAGATTGAGAAATATTTTCTCGTATGGTGTAGAACCTAACAGCGAATTACGTGGAATTACGTACTACACTACGAATGAAGATTGTAGAGGGCTTGTTTGAAAAATTTATGAAGATATCGTTTTCATGCGGTGTGGCACGAAGCTGTTTCCCTCCAGTAATTTAACCGCAAGTTGGGCGTTTCTCTGTCTACTACAATGCGGAATACCGCTTGAAATGAGCATCGAAATATCCGTCGACAGATAACAGGAAATGATAAGAGTATACCAGTACCCTGAGAAAAAACAGGCCGTCAAAAGACCTGGTTGCCCCGGAGACACCCGATGCGTCTTCCCCAACCACGCGCACCAACATGGTACCTTCTTGCGTTCCAAGGATTCTTGGCGCTCCACTCAACAAACGTCCCTACTTTACCGATCGCAGATCCTTGAGTGGCTTTGAGTTTGACCTAGCAGGTCCTCACTATGCCGGCATGACAAGCTGATTACATGCGATGCCGCAAACGCTCGCCACAGGATTCCTTCGGGATCTGAGCGGTGTGCTTTATTGCTGCTAAGCATGCGACGTTGCTGCATTCCCTTTGATCGATTCGTACATCAGTGGTAATAACCATAAGCTCTTGGGGCAGCTGGTTCTTGGAAAGCGCGCTCACGGCGAAAGCGTTACAAAATCTTTAGAAGGAGAAAACGATAATAACTGGGAAATAAAAAAGGCAGCTCCTCGATTTGCATCTAGTTTTGTGCATCTAAGACACTCGAGACTAAATTTGTGGTGGCCAATAAAATAGAACTAACCCTAGTTATATTGCGCACTTAGTACGCAATTAAATTGCGGCATAACTGACCAGGGTCCATGATCCGAGTTTGTGTCATTATCGAAAGTAACGCTATCTTCCGACCTATATTCGTCTGATTAGTGAAAATACCGGAACCGGAAGTGGTAGTGACATCCGCGTCAGGAGTTTCCACCAATCAGAAGATTCGAGATTGGGGAGACAGCGAGACTTTCAATAACGACTCAGACTCTGAATACGGATCTAGATTACTGCCCACATAGCTATGTCATGGCGTAAAAAGGAAGCAAACAATGTTTGTTAATATAGTACATACTTTATATCGCTGCAGGGATTTCTTTTTCTTTTTAGCAGAATCTGTTGCTCCAGTGCTGTATGTAGCAGTTCGAATTTTTATTATTCAATTATGCCTGCCCAGGGATGGGGAGGGGGCTGTTTATTTTTTTATTTACATGATATTACCAAGACCGACTGAAATAAAGACCTGTACAGATAGTGGGTACCTATGGGACCGCGTGCGCCACCTTTCGGGTCCGCTCTCACCCTTCAGAGCGCTCTGTTAACCATTTCCTCTGTTAACAATCAAATTCTAAAGAAAATACTTTTTTTCGGGTTACACTTCAAAAATTTTGCCTTTCTGTATTTTAGCGGAGAGTTTGTTTATTTCTATAGTGTTTTTATCTCACCAGAGAACATGTCGCGATTCCGCTCGAGCTACGCCACTGCAGTTACCTACCGCTCATGCACATTACAAGTACTTATGCATTACAGTGTGGACAGATAATTAAACTATAGCGACGAAGAAATATATCAAAACTAATACGTCTATGGAGTAATGAGAAACGCCCTTTTTATCAGTAGGTTTGCAGTAGCGCCAGGCCATCCGTAGCGTTCTTTTCCTAGCGGCGAGGGCTATGAATTGTAACATGCACGTTGGAGAAGTGCTGTCTGTGCAGGTTTTTATTACAGTTGGTCTTCGCTACTACAAATTGCCCGAAGACATTGTTGGGGGGGGGATGCTACACAAAGTGAAAACGCAGACAATGGTAATGAATACAACGTAACATTATTAGGAAAATCGGGTGCACACTCCTAAGACGAAATTTCTACAGGTCAAAAGGAGTACCGAGCAAAGCTTCATAATGATAAACCAAGTTGTTAGTAACGAACACATCAACACTTAAAACAAATATGCACTGCAAAAGGCACCAACAGCCATCCTGACAACGCGCTATCGTGGAGATAATCCCTTAACTCACGCGCGAATGTTTTCTTGCTTGCTGAAAATACGGACTAAGGCAGTTTATTCCATTCGGCTATACTGCAAGGAAAGAAGGATGACTGCCATTATTTGTACTGCAAGCAAGTTCTCGCATTTTTCTGCTGTGGTGATGTCTTTGTGATATGAATGTAGGCGGTTTTAGGAGGACGTAGCGGTTGATGGCGATATGATTCCGTTCAATCTGATTTAACAATAAACACCTAGCTACACTACGGGGCATAGCAAGCGTATACCAGTGAGACGCCAAAAAATAGGGGGTGTTGGGATGTTGGGGTTTTTGGCACATAAGCTACTAAGGCTATCATGCGCCAAGAAGAAGGCTGTTTGTCTTTACTTTTTGAATGTGATCAATCCATTTTAAATTGTTTTAGCCTGTTAAGGATCATTGCTTCTTTTAGAAACCCAAAAATGTGAGAAATTTCAACAATTGCATCTTCTCCCAAAAGCAGTCTGGGATGAAAAGGGATCTGCTAAGTGTAAAATGGTGCAAACTATTTCTGTTAATTTCTGTAGTTTAGTGAATGAGAGTAGAATGTGATTTGTGATTAGTTCACCTCCACACTCTTCCCACAAAGGTTTGTCTGTTTTTTTTTAAGAATGAAGCCATGTGTTAGGTGCGTGTACCCGAGGCGAAGCCGACATAAAATGACTTCAAAAAAACGTTTTTGGTGACTGCACGATGCCCATTCTTCAATGACTGATTTAACAAAGCGTAATTTCTTGTTTATTTCATTGCTCCATGAAACCTGCCATTTTGACCTTAGTTTTCTCTTTATCAGCTTCATAACATCTCTATGTGGCATGCTGACTAGTTGTACTTCATCATTACAGACTGCTGCGGCAATTGTGTCAGCTCTCTCTTTGCCGCGGGTTCCAAACATGCATGGCTTGGTAACAGCAAAACTTAATTGACTGCCCCTGTGTTTCTGCAGCTATTACGTTATGTATTATGTCTCCGATTATTGGTTCTGAAGCATTTCTGTGATGCAGTGCTGTGATTATGCTCAGATAATCTGTAGAAATGCTGCTGTTGCCAATATTTTTCTGTAATATTTCTTCTACAGCCACAGAAATGGCATGATACTCTGCTGTGAAAACCGATGAACACTCAAACAACCGTACTACTTTCTCCCATTAACCTTGTATTACAGCGCATTCAGTATAATGTGCTGTCTTAGAACCATCTGTCTAGAATTCTCTATAATCTCTGTATTTTTAATTTAGTGCCAAAAACTCTTGTACTATGTGTTCGTGCGGTATTTGTGTCTTTTGAAAGTGGGTTAATGTGAAGTCGCACACAGACGGAAAATGGTACCAGGGTGGCAGCGGGCTTGGTTTCCTGGCAATATTTCGAAGTGAATGCAGTTTGTTTAATTTCTGGCATGCCTGTTCAAAACGGAGGATTAGTGGTGTGATTGCTCGGGGTTTGATGTTAAAGAGGGTTCTAGATGGGCAGCTTGCGACTATCGGGTGACATAGGTGTTTCGGTAAGGATCTTATTTTCAGTAGATATGCACATGTAAGCATTGTTATCCTGCCTTTAAGTGGTGGTTCATTTGTTTCAACATAAAGGCTTTTTATTTCAGATGTCCTATATGCGCCAGTTGAGAGGTGCAATCCCATGTTGTGTACTTGCTCCAAGCATTTGAGATACGATGGTCTCGCTGAACCATACACAATGCTTCCATAATGTACGGTAGAGCGTATTATAGATCGATAAATATGTAGAAGGCATGTTCTGTCAGTCCCCCAGTGTTTTCTTAACAATACTTTATTATGTTTAATAATTGAGAAGCTTTCTTTTTGAGAGCATTTATGTGGGGTAAGAATGTCAACCTTTTATCAAAGGTTACTCCCAGAAATTTATGTTTAACGGTAGTACGGTTTTCTTTAAGTGTAGGGCTGGGGCAGTATGCAAGCATTGTTTTAGGGTAAATAGAACAGCTATTGATTTCTGTGGAGAGAATTGGAACCCATTTTTATCTGCCCAAGTGGCTAGTCTATTTATGGTTAGTTGTACTTGCCGTTCACACGTGATTATGTTAGTGGACGTAGATGCAATCTGCAGATCATCAACATAAAGGAGTACATAATGGATTTCGGGATTTCTCTGGTTATTCAATTAAGTTTTGCAACAAACAAAGTAGTACTTACAATGCACCCTTGGGGAACTCCGTTCTCTTGAATAAAACTCCTCGAAAGGGTTGAGCTTACGCGTACTTTAAATGAACGGTTTGATAGGAAATCATTTAGACAGTTTAATATCTGGCCTCGAATACCTACATCTGCTAGGTCACATAAAATGCCAAATTTCCAGGTTTTGTCAAAGGCTTTTTCCATGTCAACTAAGACGGCCAGACAGTGTTGTTTACGTTATAAATCCTTCTCGGACAGCATTTTGAAGTCCAAGAAGATGGTCTGTCGTTGAACACACTTTTTTAAACCACACTGATGAATGTTTAGAAGTTTACGTGATTCTAAAATAAAGGTTGACCGAATGTTCAAACACTTTCGAAAGATTTGGCAAGGCAGGCAAGGAGGTCTATAGGCCGATAGGTATTAGGAGAGTTTGGCGGCTTTCAGGGTTTGAGAAATGGGACTTAACAGCTGTTTTAAAAGATTCTGGTAGTTTTCCTGATATGAATATTTTGTTAAAGAAGTTTAAAAGTGCATGTACAGCAGGATCGGAAAAATGGGCCAGCATTTCATAATGTATTCTGTCGGGCCCTGGGGCAGTTTGTTTTCCGGCAGACAGTACTCTATTGATTTCATGGACAGTAATTTGGCTGTTATAAGGTTCATTTGTGCAACCAGTGATTGGAAGTCTGTATTTTTCAGCAATAGTTTTGTGTTTTAGAAATGACTGCGTGTAGTGGGAAGAACTAGAAACTGCTGCAAAGTGTTCGCCTAATATATTTGCTTGTTCCTGTAGGGTTGTTTGCGTACCTGGTGCAGTTAAAGGAGTAAATGTAAATAGAAGCTGCCATTTAGCTTCTGCCCCTGCCCCCACATTTCTTTCGACGTAGTTAAGCTATTTATAGACGATAAATAACTTTTCCATGACTTTTTCTCGGCATTTCGCCAGATGTATTGTGTATTTGCCTTCGCTTTCTTGAAATGTAATAGGTTGTCTTTATTTGGGTACCTCCTGAAAATTCCCCACGCTTTATTTTGCTTCTTTTTTGCTTCCCTACATTGTTTAAAATACCAAACTTTGTGGTTGCACCATACTTTTCCAGAAGATTGGGGGATAGTGGCTTCTGCTGCAGCGAGAATAAAATTTGTGAATTTCTTGTTCAGTTCATCAATGTCAAGATCCTCTGAATATATTTCATGCAAATAAGCTTTTTCTTTAAAAGTTTCCGCATCTGCCAAATGCAGCTTCCAACATTAAGATTTCGTTGAAATGACAGCAGGTGATGATGATAAATTATTAAAACCGGCAAGTTATCCCCCCCGTACGGGTGAACTAAACCTTCCATGTAAAATCGGTGAAAACAGATGGTGAACAGAATGAAAGGTCTAAAACGCTCATTTTCCCGGATGATGCAGAGCAGTATGTAGGTTTACCGGAATTCAGCAAAGAAACGTTATTAGAAAGTGTGAGCTCCTCCAAAATTTCACCTCTGCGGTCCGTTTTTTCAATACCCTAAAAATGAGAATGCGCGTTAAAATCCCCCACTACCAAGTATGGTTCTGGTAGTTGGCTTAAGGGGTCTTCTAATTCTTGCAACGTTATTTTGAGATGGGGTGGTAAGTATATAGCGCATACTGTAATGGTCTTATATGCGAGAAGGGTGGCGGCTACAGCTTCAAATCTTGTTTTCAATTTGATTTCACGAGCTGCGATGCCTTTTAGCACGATTATAGCTACTCCTCCTGAGAGCCTGTTTGTCTGCTCTCGGTGTTGGCGGAAGACATTGTATTTTTTCAGTACACTAGTATGCTTCGGGCCTAAGTTTGTTTCCTGCAAGCACAGGGATACAGGGGAAAACGATGCTAAAATGCCTTTAATATCGGGTAAATTATTTAACATTGCTCTGCAATTCCAATGAATTAGGAATGCCATTTTGAATGAAAAAGAGGAAATTAGGTTAATTCAGGCCCTGTGATTCGAACCTTATCTTTTTAGCGCGATCCAAGAAGTTTCGCCGTCTCTGCGACGGCAAAGAGCTGCCTAGGGTTGTGTCCATTGCGTCGTCAGAGACGCTGGACGTGGGTGCATGCTGCACGTGGACATTTTCATTTGACCTCACCCTGTGGGCAGAGGTCTTGGGGCCCGCAGACCTTGAAGGCCTCGTGGCCTGCTTTGAGGGTAGTGGCGCAGCAAGAGCTGATTCCACTGGGGCGAGGATGGCTCTGATACAGCTGCACTGTCTGTGGTCTGAGCAGGTGCCGAAGGCTGGTGTGATGCCTCGCCCCGCATCAGCACACCAGCAAAGTCTATTTTCGGGGTTAGAGAGAACTTCCTTGCGGTTTCAATGCGTTTTATAGCTTCTTGGAAAGATATGTTTTCTGTTGTCTTTAATGTAATAATTTCTTTCTCTTTCTTTTATGATTGACATGACCTAGAGTAAGCAGGATGTTCTCCTCCACAGTTCATGCAGCATGGTGCTGCTGTACATAGCTCAGAAGTGTGTTTCTTTGCAGAGCATTTCGCGCAGGTTTGCTGACCGCAACAACTTTTGAATCCATGGCCAAATCTCTGGCACTTGAAGCAATGGTGAAGGTTGGGGATATATGCACGCACTATTGTCTTTGTATATCCTACATAAATAGACTCAGGGAGCGTGGAACAAGATGCTTGGTCATATTTTTTTTTTGTTTTCTTTTCTTATTTTGATCCTCTGGACGTTTATCACGTTTTGTTCGGCAAGTCCATCCTGCAGATCTTCTTCGGTGAGTTCCATTAAATACATATCAGAGATCACTCCACGGACTGTAATTAGTGATCTGTGGGGTGTAATGGATACTTGAATGCCCCCAAATGACTTGATGTTTGGAAGTTTCAACACTTGGTTTTTGTATTTAGCTATAGAAGCAAGTCACCGCTAGCATGTTTCGTGGCCTTTTAACAGGGGCTGATGACATCTTTGAGGCACTTTGCGACAATAAATGGGGAAATCTTTCTTGCTTGTTTTTCTAGCACTTCACTGTGAACAATGTGGTATTTCAGAAATACCTGTTTTATTTTTGGGGGTACAACTCGGCAGTCACATTGGTCCGCCCTCGTTTCGAAGGGCGATCATGTTTGGAAAACAAAGGAGCCATAAAAAAAATATTCTTTACGGCCACAGTAACAGCCACCCACCACGGAGCCCAACTAGGGGATTAGACAAGAACTTCGATATGAGCCATGCCTACGACAGCCGTGCACCGCGACTATAACCATATATGGCAAAACTCAGGGCAGTTTTTCCACACGAGGTTAATCCTCGCCGCCAGGAACAAGAAAAAAGGAGAAGACAGGAAAGTTTTAAGAACGGAGTTGGAAAGTAAAAGACAGGGCAAGGACAGGAAAAGGCGACTGCCAATTTCCCCCGGGTGGGTAAGCCCGAAAGTGCCGTCTACGTGAAGCTGGGACCAAAGTGGTGTGTTTGTTGCCTCTGCCGAGGGGCCTTAAACGTCCGAACACTCGGCATCGGCTCAACCACCAGGATCCTCTTTTCCCCGGACACGGCGATGCTACGCACGGCTAAGCGTGGGTGCTCGAGGTCTGTGGTGTCGCACAGAACACGCAAACACCTGTTTTAACAGATGCCCCCTACGGGGGACACCAAATAATAAGAGGTCCTCACCTCTGATTCATACAATGCGCTTTCCCTTTAATGACCTGTTATCTCACGACCTCTTGATAACTATATTTTTGAAATACACGGCAGAAATTGGCAGTTTCAACTGCGATGGGTGCTTTCAAGAGTTGCGTGCAGTGCCATTCAAGTTCACCAGATACAACGACAAGAATTTTGCTGCAGCGAAATTGCTCTTCATCGTTATTAAAATGCTTATGGTCAATATTATACTACGAAATGCAATGCAGGTAAAATTAAAGTTGAAGCCTTCTTTATAATTTCATACTCGGCAACGTGGCTCGGAATATCGAGCATAAAATACAAGCAAACTAAAGATCATTCCATTGGCATGACGAATAGCACATTTTGAATTGCGTATTTCACATTTATTACGCAGCGGACACAAATTGTGCATTTCAGTATAGAAGAATGTAAGATCATTCTGGGGACAACACCCTATGCATCGAAGCAATATAATTGGTGTGCAATGCGTGAAGAGTATATTCCAGATGATCACACGAGCTTTTTGTTTTTCATTCTCAATGTTTCTTACACCGCTGTCCATTAAATCATTTTTATAAAGCTGACCGCCCTTTGATGTTCAAGCGCTTAAATTTCGCGCCATAAGAGGGCTCCTTAAACACTACTACTCTGAACTTAGTTCATTTCGCTGATATAATTGATCACGTAACCATAAAGCTCTGTAGCATATATTATTCAGTCACGCCGTAAATCCGCCTGAAGAGACCACGGCAGCCTATGTTTCTCAGCTTTTCAAATAAAATTTTGAATTGCATAATTTGACACATCCCGCCATAATTTCATCAGATGTTTGTTCTTCAGATGGGGTCATATTTAGAGTCAATTGCTATACTGTATAAGTATATGGTGCATGACAGCATGCAAACATTTTGTTACCTTACGTCTCAAATATGCTGGCATCCGAACGAAATACTTGCATGCAGAAAAGTTTAATGCTGTGGTATTTTATTTAGTATATGAACAAAACACTGGCTTTGCCAGCGCTGAGACACATGGTTCGCTCATCGCCATGAAAATCTCGCCAAGCAAAAAGCATTGAATTGAAGGTAAATCGAATTACAGCAGTTCAAATGATTTGAGCGCCCAACATAGGTTACCTTAATACCAACTGCCAAGCTGAAAATTTACTTTGGTATCTTGAAATCTTCAATGCGAAATTACACGGTCCCCTGTAAAGGCAGTGTTAGATTTTATCATATATTCTGATCAATCAGTTTTCTTGCACCTTTGCCACCAGAGGACGAGAAATCAATTACCCACACAATCAATTTATCAATTACCCACAGAGAGTGCTTCGTGGATGTGTCAGACATTGTATAAAGTGGTGAATTCCGTGTGAGTGTTAATAACTTTACATTTTTGAGTGTGAAAAGAAATATTACCCGTTCTTGAGTCTCGTAGCGACAAAGACAATCGGCGTCTGCAAGCAGATATGGGCAATCGAAGGCCCAGCCATCATTTACCCTGTCGACGCCCTGCACCTCTTCCTTCACGATAACAGAGGCAAAGCCAGGGCCGAGCGATCACGCAAGACCTCCTCACCTTGGCCCCACCTTCTCTCGAGCATTAACCTTCGGCCACAATCCTGATGCGAAAGGGTCACGACAGGCCGTTAAATGCGAGGAACACTGTTCACCTTGTTGCTTGATCTTCACGTGATCCGCCCCTTCATGCCTTGACTTGCTGTCTTAAAACACTGCCCTCAAGAGAACTCGGCCCATGCGCAGACAGACATCAAGGTAGAGAAACCCAGTCGTCAATTTAAATCTCCACCTAAGTATTAAGTTTCTCGTTGAGTATGTGACAGGCTGGCATTGTTCTTCTTAGTAGGCTGTTGCTTCGCTGAGCGATTCCTACCTTACAGATGGAAGGCCAGCAAGACCTTTTGTTTTGTTTTTTTCGCAGCAATACGCACAAAATGCGCTCGTTTTTAAAGCTTATAGAAAAGATACCGAAGTGTGAATCGCTTTAACCGAGCGAGGCAAATGTTCAGATAGGAGCTCAAACCTTTATTTACATTCAAGACCCTATGTGAAGGACGCACTAATGCTGTATCTTTAAAGAACGGTTCTTCAACGCCTTCTTATAAAATGGCATAAAGAACCTCTTCAGCTCTCCCCTCGCATCCCTCTTTAGAGCTGTTACTTTGCCTCTAATGCGTTCGGTTGTGTAATCTGGCTCAGTAAAAGTTAAGATATAAAACTGCTTTAAATCTAGCAATGGGGCACTACTTTCCAGACAGCACGTAGTATGCTTCGGCGTTTATTTAAATAGCTTCATATCTGCTTAAAATGTTTATGTCAGAATTAATTATAGTGTGGTGGGGATGTATACTACCTGTCACTTGGCAAATATTCCAATGCCCAAAACACTCAGACACCTGGCTCACTGTGCTGTTATTGATGTGCAGACGACCAAACCAGTGCGTACGTTTAACTCTTTCCATACCGCCACCACTGAAGATTGATAACCAGTCGCCCTTAGATACTGTGACCTGTTCTAATGCCACCAATGAAGTATCTGACATGTCCCGCTGTCATTAATATAGTCTGAGCAATTAACCTCCATTGTCAAAGCGATTTTTAAGTATCTTGCGAAGTGGCGAATTTTTGTCGAAGAACAAAGAGAGAATTTTTAAATTTCCTTACTGAGCATGCAACAGTGATCAGTCTTTGAATCGTCTTGTAAAGCGCCGGTTATATGGCTTTCTAAGCGGGCGAAGTAATTGTTTCAGTGCAGAGATAGCAGTCAGCCAGGTGATGCCGTCACAAGCTGTGTTTTGATTTTGGACAATCAATATCAAGTGAATGTAGCCCAAACCGCACTACTGTCTACCACAGAGGATTGTGCGTGCTCCAAAGAACTTACATTTGATACCACAAATGCAGGGAGATTTGTACGCCTTCAGGAGCGCCTTCAAGAACATACGCATGCGCTGCAAATATATATGATGTCTGGCCTTGCGATAAAAGAATAATAGAGTGGCAGTCAAGCCAGCATACCGAATTACAGAGGGATACGTTGTAAACACACAAAAGAACGGCAGAACTAGCTGGTGAGTTCGTGAGCACCCCGTTTATTGGTGGTCTTCAATAGAACAAATACGCCTTAAAATTCCGCTTTGTTTGGCTAGCACTCAAACCTGCTTAACTAAAGTAACAAACATCTTAAGGTGTTGTTAGCCTGTTTGTGATTTTAAAACGCTATCTATCTACGAAACAGTCGACTGCTGTTTCCGGGTGCTCTTACGACTGCTACATCCGATTCGTTTTGCCTGCAATATCGACATGTCTTGTATGTGCAGCAGAAAGTAAATACCTAGAATATTTAGTGGTATATCACCGAACTCTACTAGCGGGAAGAAAGAATTTATGTGGGTGATCACATGAATCGATGCGGGGGGTATGTGTCAGCTTTGGCGTTTTCCTCATGCGGAGCCGCCACTGCCACTGACGGGTTGAGATTGCACGAGCGGGTCGCGTGATCCTAAAAGATAATCATCGGGTGACGTGACGTTCGTCACTCCAGTCTCCCTGTAAAGGAAAGTGAATAGAACGTTAAGAATTGCACAATGTATTCATTCTCCTTCAACCGTCGTTTCCCATTCCCTGTTCGCGTTCTATCACAATTCCTAACCTTCTGCACTAAAATGTGGGCGGAAATTCCCTCTCTTAATCAAACTTCTTACCTATCGAGCCTTCATATTGATTGACAGATAGAAGATTGGAAGGTGGAGTTCATAATGCTTAAGCTATAATACTCGTGCTGTCGCCCACGTGAGAATCATCCAGGGTAGCAGCGCAAGTGCAGATAATTTCCTCGGCGGTACCATCTGGTGTCAGTAGGAATAGCGTTAAGTATATATATGTTGGTACCAAGCGTAAAATTTCCCTCGTTTACGATTATATCGTTCCCAGGCCATCAGCAGCGACTGCCAGGCACCACTGGTTCCTCAAGGAAGAGCTTCAGAGATGAACCTCGCAAATCGAAGCGATGCGTGAAAGTAGGCTCGAATATTGCCTCTAATCTACGGCTGCACTGGGGCTTCCAGTAGGAGGAGTTCCAACGACGGCTTCTTTTAGATGGCTTTCCGGACGCAGAGGCTTGTAAAAATACAGAAACAAGAAGAAAAAAATTAGGTTCCCTCTGGATCTATAAATAAAAACGACGAAAAAGGGAGGTAACCTAACGAGGAAGCAGGCTTTGAAATGGGAAAGTCTTATTAATGAAGTGCACTGTGAGCCGGCCCAACAAGGCAGGCGCTGATGGCATTACGGAGATGCCTGCAGAGTGCTAGGTACTTTTATAGCTCTCCTATTAAGCTATAAAGCGTAGTCTTCTGGCCGAACTGTCGTTTGCAGAGTGCCTCCGAAGTGGGCTAAACAATCCAATTAAACAACATGTAGCTAACTTATGAAACAAAACATGATTTCTTTCTTGATCATCAATGAATGGGTAGATGATGTAGATTATTCGTGCCGATGTATTTTAAACAGCTGTGCTCTTACCCGGATTATATTGATGGCTGAGGTAATTTCGGCATATTGTGAATTTAGGATAATAAAGTCTTTATTACCTACAACCTTTCAAAGAGAGGGCACGTATATAATCAGCTCACACCATACCAGGGGGCTCAGAAGGGACGTACTTCCGACGGGTCCTCTGTTTTCGGATCGTCGCTTGAAAAACATTCTGGATAAATTCGGTCATGCTCCAAATCTTCGTAAATGAACGTATTCAAGTGGAGGAAAATGTTGCTAGTACGAAAATACTCCCTTGGGGAGAAAATAGATTTTTGTCAATTTGCGTTATGGATATTTATTTATTGTTCCCGGGTACACTGAGACAGCGGAAGAGGCTTACTGAGAATGGCTCGAAATGAGAGAACTCCAACTTTGGGATGTTGAAAAAAAAATGGAGACAGGAGCGGAAGAGGAGAAAAGTATAATGATTTTTGCAACTGATTTAAGTGTAAAATGAAACTACATCGGAGGCGTCAGACAGACTAATAATCAGAGCTGTTCGGCAGTTCAACGCAAGAAATGGGGATGAATAATAGAACAGGCATTGAAAAAGAAACCTACCTCGGAGTGGTAGGGGATGGTTTAAAAAGCTCCTCAATCGTCATCACGAGGTGGACTATATCCACTGCAGGGCGAAAGCCTCTTCTATACTCCTTCAATTGACCCTGTCTTGAGCTTGCTACATCCACCCGAGCTGAATAGGGAACCATAAACTAGCGAATGTACGTTTTTCTTGTGCGTAATTACAAATGATTCCCATTGAAAATGTTCAGTAAACCCACAGGCTACGTAAGGTCTTCCGTCGGAAGTCCTCCTTCGAATAAAACATCCACCGGATCCTGGCGGCGGTACAGGGTTAAAATCGAGCAAAACGCACTCTCGAGACCCTTTGTACTCTTAAGTTTCATACAGCGATTGTTTTTAAGGCGTGCTTTCGTTTATTTCCTCTAGATCATCAATTTACGATCTAGTGTGCATGTATAATAAAAAGATATCGGCTGATATCTGAGCGCAGAAGACAATGGTAATGAAGAAAATTCTAGTCCCGCCATCAACCAAGCATGAATTCATTTCTCCTAGAATTATGTTTAAGTAAGATGTGTTGTCGGCCTAGTTGGTGCAGAACTTCAGACATCTTATAGTAGCGCAAAAAACGGGAACATGACTTATCATTGACAACGGGGGAAGGTTCTAATTTGGCTAAGCATTCCGTGTCCTGTAGGGGTTGCCAGCCTCGGCTGTATGAGATTAGGATTCTTGGCAAGAACCGCAATTCACTCGCATGTGAAATCATGGAAGCGTACTTTATAAAGATAAGAGGGACTGACTGTATCAGTGAGTCTTCTGTAGTGCTCTACAGCAGTGAGGTATCTTTCCTCGATAATATGATCTGAAATGAGTATTCCATTGTCCACTGTTTGTAACCTGCTTCGGACGACCTGTCTTTGGTATTAGTGGCGTTTTTTTTATATTTTTATATATAGATTTTTACCTTGTTTAATTTTTAGATTTTGACTGCTTTTGCTTAGTATACATGACAATGCCTATGCTACTAGATACTGACTACTTTTGCTACAATTTTTTTTGTTTGTTACCCTTGGGTTCGGTTTTTTTACCTTGGTCTTACCTTGTTGGTTTTTTTGTTAAAATGCTTTTGTTACCTTGGTGTTTTGTTCTGTTTTTTTACGGCTTTATGTTAGACTGCTTTTGCTTTGCTATGGACACTGCTTTTGCTACGAGGGATTGACTGCTATTGCCTCTTTGCTAGTTACCTTTGGTTATTACCTTGTTGTGAGCTCTAATTTTTACGTTGTTTAGTTTTGTCTGCTTTTGCTTCAAGTCTTCACAGTGCTTTGCTACGTTTGACTGTTGTTAAGATCTGTATCGTTTATTTATCGCTTTCTTGTTGTGTTTTTTTACACATGCCTAGGCTTGTCATTGATGAATTTTGATACCGGGTGGGGTGAGTGCGATTGGGGCTATGAACACCTGAGTGGCCGAGGGTTTAAATATACGTTCCTCTTTCCTTCCAATAAACAGTTGGCAGTTAGCGCTCGTCCTGTACCCTGTCTTGTGTGTGTGTTTTTTGCGCTACTATAAGATGTCTGAAATTATGTATAAAGTGTATATTTTGGTGAGGTCACTGCCGTCTTCCTAAATTCATTATAACCGGCGAAATGGCAGACGAAACAGCAAAAGATAAGATTTATAGGTATTCTGTTCGCTGTTCGTCTCGGGACGAGCGCGAGACGAGCGCGCGGCGCCAGCGCGAGGGTTAGAGAACAAAAGAAGAGCGCCGGGGCAAGTGGTGTTTGCCTGGTGTCCTCCGTTCTTCTGTGTCTATCTCTAGGCGGGCACAGCGTCCCACAACAATATACGACAGCTTAAAATAGAGAGTCTGAAATAGCTAATTAACGGTACCAACTTAAAAATTATACTTTACTAACCTGCAAATCCCAGAATGCTTAGTGTGTATTAGTACTCTATGGAACCGGTTGCTCATCATCTGAAAATTATCATAGCTCTCGATGGGTAAAACTAATCTAAGACTGACCTATAACACCATAGAGGGAATAACTCGCAAAGAGGCCCGCAAACCCAAACGATCGGTCATATTTTTGTACACCATCAAAAATATTTTCCTGCCGCTAATAACTCCTTGAATTTCCGGCGTGAGAATCAACCTTTTGAGAGCGGAGAGTATGATGGTTTGGTTTGTGGGGTTTAACGTCTCAAAGCGACTCAGGCTATGAGAGACGCTGTAGTGGAATACTCCCGAAATTTCGACCACCTGGGGTTCTTTAACGTGCACTGACATCGCACAGCACACGGGCACCTTGCTTTGCGTCTCCACCGAAAAGCGGCCGCCGAGGTCGGGATTCGATCCCGCGTCCTTAGCTACAGTAGTCGAGCACCGTAACCACTGCACCACCCCGGCGGGGCAGGAGAGTATGAAGAAGTTATTGAATTACGATGCGTGGTCAAATATCAGCACTACATAAATGCGTGTTTTTAATCTGTCAGCATCTTGGGAAAGAATACTCAGTTCTACTCTACTTTTTTCGTTCTAAAATGCAACGACTTTAACAAAACATCTCTTCAGAAACCCAAGCAACCCGTTGTTTTTTTTAAATGTCCTTCTATTGAGGTGTCAACCTGTGCGAACATAATACCATTCCAAGCAACGAAATTTCCTTGTCAGGTAAGGCAAAAATCTCATGATGTGTCAAGCGGATAGTTTGCTCTCCTAGATTTGTGCTTTAATTCTCAGCATGTTTTGTTTAAAAAAAATTCTATTTCCTACATTGTGATTTATTCACTTCTGATACTTTTTACAGGAAATAGGTTTATATCAAAAGAAAGGCGCAGTACAGGTCACACACCTTTTGTGGACACCTGTACCACGGCGTAAGGAAAGAGAGGAAGGTGGGAGAGAAAGTGGAAAGAGAGAAAGAGGAGCCATAGTGCAGGGCTATGGATTAATTTTGACCGTCTGCGGATCTTTAACAAGCAATGTTACTGCACAGCACACGAACCACTTTTCCTTTCGCCTCCATTGAAGCGCAGCCGCTGGCGGTCGGGGTCGAACCGGGGTACTCTGGCACAGTAGCCGGGCATCTTAACCACTGCGCCACAGGGGCGGGGCTTACCTGGTCCTGAATTTCTACTTACTAGTTGACGCACACCTGCAAACAAAAGCTTTAGTGATGGCCTTGAGTCAGGTTCAAAAAAATAAAGAATGCAGAATGAAAAATTTAATTATATTTCTATCGACTAAATTTTTACACGATGTCATACAATCATAAAAATATTAACCTGACTGATTTCCTTGCAATAAATCAACAACATTTCCTATTTATATTATATAATTGAAAGCTCAAGCAAAATCCTCAACGCTTCTGAACAAGCCTTAGGAAACTTGATGACCCTCGCTAGGGGCAATGCTCATTGACTATCTGCATTCATTATCGAATTTGGCACCTGGGAGAAAAAAGTGAACGAATACAGTTCTATCTTAGCGCTGGACATTTATAGTACAAAATAGAAACTGGGAAGACCCCCAGATTGGTATAAAAAAATCTCGAACCGTCAGTGGAGAACTATCCTTTTCAGTGGGCATTACGACGAATGGAGGATGGGTATATTGTCAGCTGTCTCGTCTGTATGATAATTACAGAGGGAGTCATACGACCGCGATGTCTCTCGTCGAATCACTCCTGTGCCGTTTTGTCTTACTGTGGTTACAGAGCCACCGAGCTTACTATAGCAGGTTTTTCCTTCGCAGGTTTCCCAACTCGATGCGCTCTGGATTTACGGGATGTCCCTCCTATTTTTAATATAGCTTAGACAGCCTTTTTGGCAATCAGTTTGCAAAGTTTATCATCAAAAATTGGAAGCCTGTATTGTCTTATTTTTTTCAACGCTCTCAAATTTGAGAATTTTGTGAAAACCTCTAAACGCAGCCTTTCTTCTACCTTCACACAATCCTCAAAGCCTGGAAACTTTTGCTGCTGCCTGTAAAAGCTGACTCCCACGTATTGCTTTTTATTGTTTAGCTGACCTTGACATAAAAGTTACTCTAAATTACGGCCGCCACTACCAAGAGAAACATCCAGAGAGTCTAGGGTGCGAACAACTAAAACAGAAATAATGTCAATGTGAAAATCAGAGGCATGCAAACAGCACATGCAAGGCAACCCTACAATATTTTGTGTAATGCTTGTGTATTTGGACGCCTCATCGATAGCTATGGGCCAGTAGATGGCATGGCGTGGACTGGCCGGTTTTCTTACGCTTAGGTTAGTATTAAAGGTTGCGAACACTTTATAGCGATAAGCCTAATTATCTGGTAAGAAGCTAGAAAACACCTCGGCCCGTCAATATGACCTTGAAATTTCAGTTCAGCTCAGTTCAGTCGTTCAGTCGTGTCCGACTCTTCGTGACCCTATGGACCATGTCACGCCACGCTTAGACAAGTTGAAACTGTGACGTAGCCTGCACAGCGACAACTCTTGCTTAGTACGATGTGCTATACTGAACTTTGCATGACTGTATGACTTACTGACTATTTTTGACAACCTTACTAACTGACAATTTTACTATAACGTGTCTTAATCGATTTGACTGGAGGGCAAAATTTAGGTAACTACATCACGTCATAATACATTGGGTAGTTCTTTCTGAGGTAAATTGCACTTGACTAATTTAGCGTATGAATTATTTTTGTTTAGTTAATTGGAATAAAATTGAACTTTATGCGTCAGCATCATGTCATGCAATGTCAGATAGCTTGAGTAGAGTATGATTGCGCAGTGCTAATCACAGGTTATATTTAATTATCAATACATATAGTTACTGTAACGAGAGCTACATCTTATGCTACAACGTCAATTCTTATCGTTGAAAAGCTTTCGACGAGTAAAATCTAAATATATATATCGTCGTGCAGCAATAGGTCAATCTGGAAGTAAACAAGCTTGAATCCCTCCTATCTTTTCCTTCAGAAAATATTCGGCTAAGTAACTTCTCAGGCGCGGTGTGTGCTGTAGGGACTGTTTTTGAAGGTTGAAGGTTGAAGGTTTATTTCCGCAACTGGTGTTGCGAGGACAGCCAGGGAAAAACCTGTATAAACAGCTTGAGAGGTCCTGGTTTTATTTCAAAGAAGCTTTTCATGTGGTTGTACGTACAAAAAACTTTATCGTGGCTATCACATTTGCTAAATAGCACTGTGATCGTCGAATTTGAAAGCACTAATGTTTTGTCGTGTGTTGAACAATGAAGACGTAATTTCATGAAGCAACAACCGAGAAAGAAATGCCCCATATATGCGATCTGCTGCGGACTGCAATGTGTTCAACGCTCTAGAAATTTTACTATAACTCATGTTGTTTGGCATCGCGAGAAAAGATATGTTTTCACCCACCCAGACGTGTAATATCGCCAGTCAGCGGACGATGATACAGGTCGACGCTACGAAGACAGCAGAAAAACGCAGCTACCCAAACGACAGAAGCTGACGCTAGCATTAGGGACAGCCTGCTGAAACATCTCGAGCCGCCAGGTCTAGCGGTTCGATCGATTCGCCGGTATTGACGTCTACGAATAAAGCGTGGTGAAGGTTCGTTGTCGGGGCTCTCTGCTTCCGCTTGGCATTCTTGGGAACGCAATGGTCTGGAGTGAGGGGAAGGAGGAACGAAGTATGGAAGCATCGACGACTTCATTTACCATGAACGCGATAGGAGAGATGCTCGAGAGTGGAGGAAAAGAACGACTCTTTTCGTGAACTTTTGTCTTATAGAATGAGATATAACCAAAGATAGAAGCATACTGTGCCTGTGGCGAAAGTACGTCCTACTTTTTTGCTCATGAAGGTAAAAAAAATATGCTTTCGTAAATGAACTTTACCGAAAAAGGTACGCCAAAAGAGCGAACAGTAAACGGAAGACGAATCATAACTGGCTTTCATTCATGACTGCAGAAACATCGAAGAGATTTCTCAGAGAATGGCTAGGCTTAGTACAAACGGTTTGTAAACACAACGCCTTAAGAAGGCGCACCACTGCACCTTGCATATTATATTTAGTGGTTTATTTCTATTTTATCATCACTGTTAGCTTTTTCAGGCTCTTACATGGGCCGGCCATTAAAAAAAAGCAAAACATGGGAGGGTTTTCAGGCTTTCGTCTGTCTTTCCATTCTCTACTCCGGAGATATCCCCGGCATTTTACTCGTCAGTCTGTTGCAGCTTATTATTATTGGGAAGATTTCCTTCACTAGCTTGCTGAACATGCTGCATGCTTTGTTACCAAGACATTTACCAACTATTTCATCTTGAGTTCTGTATTTAGAAGTATAAATGACTGACGTAAAGAATCCCAACGATACTGAGTATCGACTTTTGCAGCACGTAATTAGAGAGTGGCCGTGACCGCCACCTTAAGACGACGATGTTTTAGAAAGGACAAGAATCGCTATTGGACCTGAATAATGCTGAACGTTGGCGTGTCTCTTCTGAACCATGAAAATAATGTACTCGAGTGAAGCGCTAGAAAAATGCGTTTCAATTGTTCTTATATTTTGAATGGACTAATTTCGATTGATGTTCTTGAAAGACAGGTCGAATTCACAAATATCAATAGTAATAATACAGTTACTTCACACACCGTACAACCTTATCACTCTCCACATCATTAAGCCGAAAACGCAATCAATACATCTGAAAAGACTTAATACGAGAGAAGCACAAATGAAGGCGCAGTATTGTTGTGATGAATATTTTTCGACTTTAACCCCACAGTAAATTTAGAACCAGTGATACTAAATACTTCTGAGGCTCCTGTGTTCTCCATCACCGCATCAGAATTAGAGAAAGCTATGCAAATTATTCGTTAGAAGTTTAAGCTTCAGTCTCTTGGCATCTTACAGTACCAAATAATGCGCGCTCAAGAGCACCCTCCAGGACCGCCTTCTGCATTATCCACCCATGTCGATAGACACGCTCCCTTTTGCGATATTTCCACCTATCTACGGTGTCGCTGCTCGCACTCATTTTACTTGGTAGAAAGAGGCGTGATCAGCTCCGTTCCCGAAGCCACTGCTATGACTGAGGGTGGCCTGAAAGTTAGTGCCGAATGAACCACAGATTTAGGTGGGCCGGACTTCCGGCACGTTCCACGCTGTGAACGGAATGCACGCAACTGGGAGCGGCTCATGGCATAAAGCACACATTATAAGCACGAAGATCTTGCTCGAAGATTCATTAGATGCTATTGGTGTAAATAAAGAAAGGTGGCGTAAACAACACATCGAAAAGAATTTAAAATTCGCGAACATAACGCCAAGCTCACCTTTTTAAGGAAACATTTGACGCTTATCACCAATTCACTTTATCTTTACCCACGATATTTTAAAATCATTTTCGGGAAAGAAAATTTACAAGTAATCCGAAGCAACACTTCGTTTTCGCACACTCTGCCGTTGTACGTTGTTGTTTGCCTACGCCTGGAGGCTGGACATCCCGCTAGCATCACTTGTACCAGTTACTTCAACCCCAGATAACATTCTGCCTACCCCGCTATGACGCTACAATGTTTGTGTGGCCATGGCTAGGAATGGCGTCTACAAACGCCTGTTCCCATCTGATTGGAATGGCACTCTGTGAGCAGTGCGGATGTGATGAAACGATTGCGCATATACTTTGTGACTGCCCTCAGGTTGAATGCTTTCCTGGCTGCTACACTCCGCCGCTTGGATTCTCGCGCTCTTACTGAAGCTATGGTTCTGGACCTTTGGATGATACCTTCATCACACAAAAACAAAAAAGCAGTGAAGGTGCTCTAGAAGTTTGTATGGGACTCGGGGTTGAGTTCTAGGATCTAAGTGCACGCTCCATAACCTTGTTTACAATAGATCTCTGGACATGTGACAAACTCCTTAGCTTAGCGCTCTTTCTTTCCTTTTTCTCCTTGTGTTTCCTCCCTAAGTGTAGGGTAGCCTACTGGGCATTCCCTAGTTAACCTCCCTACCTTCTGTATTCCAGTATTTTTCTCTCTCTCTGCTGTGTACACATCAAGGACTCTTATGATGAAAAACAGAAAAGATCACAAAGTGGCAGATTTCATGCCAGCTTCTCCACCCCTGCCTTTACAGGAGCACATGGAATTAAAGCGGATATTCATAATTTAGGTCGCCATTCTGTGCATTGGGGTCAAGCGAGAATAAAATAAAGGCGTGTTTTGACTGAAACTAAATATTGCCACCTCATATAGCCTCTTTCGATAAATCTGTAATATGCTTGTTTGAATATGTCCATATTTTCTCTCTCACTGCTTGGCTATCACATTGGAGCGCGTTGAAATGCTTTGAGATATGCTGCGTTCGGAGTTTGCTGTTTGAAAACCGGTCTTTGGAAGAGACACGAAACACGTCATATTTTGGGTATTGAAACCACTTCAAGTTTCTATATCTTGAAAGAGGTAGACGCAATTGTCCTATATAAGGTCCAAAGAAAGCTCTGATTTTTGACATCAAATTGCACCAATATTTCACTAATCCTGCCTTATCGAGTATGAACTTGAGTACCGAATCCAGGATCACATTTCGGGGCCATGTTTTAGCGTCAAAGTCCTGTAAGCATCCGAAACATTTTCGTGATGCTATCGCCTCCTTCAAGACCACGAGTTCTCGGTCTCTACTTTTTGTTTCGTAAGAAGCCGGCCTGCTCTGCGCAAAAATGCTGCTCAACTTGACAGAGCTTCTTTATGAAAAAGGCCAAATTTTGATACCCATAGAAAGGCCCTTCATTTTTTGGGGAGCTACGCGTTGCTACCTATAAATATTTGCTGATACCGTTTGAAACTATTTGGCCTGGATTGATTTAATAATCAAGGAAATCTAAGAAACATCAAGTAAAGTTTTAAGCTTCACCGCCCGCGACAATGCGTCAAATATATTTCCTCGATAGTGTCGTTCCTTTGTTTCTCTGTCCCTCTCTGTACCGCGCCCGTTATCAGCGAAATTGTGTCCTATAACCATTCACTGCCCTTAACATATAGTCTGAATCAGCGTCAAAAGAAAGGGAAAAAAGAAAGCAGTTGAATCAACAAAATTAAAGTGCATACATTTTTCTAACAGTGGGCAACTATGATATCTTGTCGTTATTGAGCTGTCGCCTGGCTGTTTTGTTTCACGCTGATAGGACATAGCAACTTTTATGCAGATTTATGAATCTATTTCCGCAGGCAGTAAAAGTTATGCGGCCATGGCGTCTTACGGGCACAGGGATGTCATTAACCTGGAAGACTATTGATCGAACACGTTTTGTAAACTTTTAACAACCAGGTTATAAGGAGGAATGTTTTCAAGCATATTACATCACTGACGGTTGTCTCATTATATCGCAGCTTAGAGGCCCTTTATTTCTCGGGAAGCAACGTATTGTTACCTAAAAATATTTGCTAATACCGATTGAAACTATTTGGCCTGGATTAATTTTATGATCAACGAAATCTAAGAAACATCAAGTAAAGTTTACAATTGTTTTCTTTATGTAGGTTTGTCTCCCCATTTTGGCTCTCTCGACATCCAAATTGAAAAAACATTAAAGTTGTTTTATTTTGTGAGAGTGTGTGCTAGAAAAGCTCCGAGCTGAATATAATTCTAAGTTTGCCGTTTTGCCTGTAATGGTGAGTTTAATTTTTTTAAAGGCTATATTCTTCGACAAAATGTAGCATCCCCATTTTGTAATATGCGACAATTTTGATAACTGGGAAAACACCACCTGCAAGAAATTCTCCGACGAATTAGGCCACAATTAGACCCCCGGATAAGTAGATAAAGCCCAATGGTCATATTTTAGGGTGTATTTTAATTCACGGCCGATAAAGAAAGAATGAAATACAATGTAACGCTTTCTGAAGAAAATGTATTGAACATTTCAAAACACGCTGAGCATAGTGATGATGCTTCGGCATGGCACCTAGGTTCGAATTTGATGCACCTACGGTAGGAATATTAAACATAGCTACCATTTAAAGAAACAATGCGATTTTCATCGTGCGAGGATACAAACAACACTGAATTATTGGAGCATGCCTCCTTCCTCAAAATTATCAACTAATTTTCGTCTTCTAACAAATTGGTTTGGACAGTAAACATGCCATGGAAGCAGTCAATAAAAAAAAGCATCTCTTGGATTGTTGGGATAAGTTATTCTACCTAGCAGCTACGTTTGCGTTTGCGATGTGATTAGCAAATCTTAACCTCTTCTGCATGTTGACAATGAGATTACTAAATGATATCACTCAAGTTCTCTCAAGGCAGACTTTAGACGAGTAAATAATGAAGCAAGGTTTGTAAGTTTATGGGTCAAGGCCAAGCCTTTTACTTGTATGCAATGTGATTCATGCAAGACATGCAAAATGCCACAAAATATTTTTTTTTATTTTCATAGAAGTCTTCCGAAAATGGCATTTGCATATCTGGTAATCAAACGGCAGGAATAGGCACCTCGCAGGTTACAAACGAATTGTTTTCGTTCACACTTCTTGTAGCTTTAGTAAGGAGTCAGTGCTGTGCCAAACTTTGCCTGCTAACTCGTTAATTCGCTCACTATCACTGCAGGATTTTCTCGTGCATTCCTGTTACTACGCTTTCAGCAATATCAACAAGTGCGTTGCAATCCTTATTATCAGCATTCAGCATTCTCTCTAATCACAAAAAAAGATCACTTAGAATTACACCTAACAACTGTTCAATCTGTTTACCTCATTTACACGGCCTTATGAAATATCAATACAAGATATGACATGCGAGGTGATTTCAGGAAGCTTTTTACCGGTTACAACTAGAGAAAAAGAACACCTCTGTCCCCAGACCGGAACACAACAAATAAAGCTAGCACTGGGCCTTGACTAAGAATTTAACAAGAATGACTTCACTCATTCATTATCTAGGGTCATCAGACGTTCGCTTTTTGCTGAAAGATAACCGGCCTAATGGAGCGAATTATGTGCTGTCCACTGCCCATTTTGAGTGAACCTATGCCAAGCGCGTGCCCAATGAAATGGTATTCAAGTGCATACCTCGCGGAATACAGCAGAGATCGCATTTTAAGGCGAAACCCTGAATATGTTCATGAGTATTCCCCCGCGAGAAGTGTCAAACTTCTTCGCGAGATATCGAGGGATATTGCCAGTTTGGGACTACATCACCAGATGAGGTCATCGGCCATGACCAGGACGTGACGTTATTTTGACGTCACTTCTGGTCACGACCGCTGACATCACCAGGCAGTTCACGCGAAGCTGACCCCTGTGGGCGCCTTTCACTTGGCGCTTCCTCAAACGCCGCATCACACAGCACACAGAAGCAGACGTTGTAAAGCGGAAATCAGCGGCGTAATTCAAAGAAAGGTTTTCGCCTCCGCGCACTTTAGTGGCCCAAAGTGCCTTGAAAACATTTGCAAACTGTCAATATGTTACCAGGAAGGAAGACCTGCCTTTGAGTGCACTACCGTTTGTAGCTGCACTCGCTACACGCATGGCTAGATGGGGAGTATCATAGGCTACGGTAGATTGATCTTAAAAGCATTGTATTTTATTGATGTTCTGAAATAAAACTTTCTGAAGTATAATAATTTCTAGATGATCGTGGAACCGTTATCTCGTTGCTATAATTTGCCCTGCAAACTACGTCCTGACCATATAAAATTCTAAGCGATTCTCTACATCAAGCTATCTCATTTAGTCTATATTTTAGCCTCCGTTCCACTACAAATATATAACAAAAAAATTACCATTTACCTTCAATAAAAACTCGGGTATTTCATGTCTGATTTTGTGTGGGGAAATACGCCTACTGTGGCACTTATGACCGCCATATGACACATTGAGCATCTGGATTTTCGATGGTGCTCGTCACCTTTGTACAGTTTAGGTGAGGCATTTATCGCGTTAAGCCCATTTTGTCCTGCGCCGTACAACTCAGGCACAAAACTAAATTCGCTTTAATCTGGACCTGCGTGGAGCGTTTTCAGCCTCTGATATTGACGCTGGCATTTGCTTCTTCGCCAAAACAGTTACAGCCAATTGAGCAGTGCAGGGATACAAGGCCTGCTCCTCAGCGCTGCATTTTCACAAAGTTGCAGAGGTGCCTCTCACATGAGTGCGCAAAAACCCGCCTAAGGGACTATGAAACACAAATTCACAGAAGTCTACACTCTCGTTGAAGAGGCTCTATCTTGTTTAATACCTAGAAAAACAATTTGAGCAATTCCTACTAGATTGCGTTCGGGCCTTTACGAGGTTAGGTTGCCTCGATGTTAAGCGCTGCATCGAGGCACCCTATACGGGACTGCAAGTGGTTACCGGAAACAGACGGTCTAGCGACTGCGGGAGCTTCCGAAAGCGTCAATTAGCTGAGTTTTTTTATTAACTTTATTTAGTTTTCAGCTATAATTAGGTTAAGTACAGCCTAAAGAATAGTTTCTAGCTCATTGTCCTAGAGGCCTGGATTTCGTGCCGGCAACTAGGTTTCTTGCCGTTCATTCTTTAACTATTTTGTTAGCCTGTTAGCTTTTTTAGATAGCTATTCTTTTTTCTAGGTGATTGGCAATCGCAGAATTTATTTTAATGCCTGTTTGCTAGTTGTTTTTGTGTCTTTCTTTTCCAGTCTGTATATTCTGAGAACTAGTAGTAGAAATAGTTCACATTATATAGGCTTAAGATGTGCAACCAAAAGAAGGTTAAATATGCACAGTGTGAGGCGCAGGTTGATCTGAAGGAAACAAGTATCGACTCGGTAGCGGAAGTGGAAGGCACTGACTTTTTGCGGCGGTGTTGCGTGCTGAGTGTGCGCCTAGGCAGGTTTCAACTAGAAAAAGTCGGTCAAGTGTCGCGTGTGGAAGGCTTAGAAAATGAATCGGGTATAGTAAGAGCCCAAAATCACAAACGGCTCGGATAGCTTCCTCAAATAGAAGAAAAAATGGCGACACTGTTCTTGGAAGCAACAAGGACGGACATTCCAGTCCGGGCGACAGCGCTGGTACCAGCGCTGTCGCCATGGACGGCAAAAGCAAATTAGTTCAGGCGGAGCCGAACAGACAGAGCTAATCAGAAGTAGCTACTAAGACGTCGGGAAAGAAGGAAGAAGAAAGGAAGAATTAATTTTATTCTGTTTTTCATTGCTTTCTAATATTATCGCCTCAAAATTACAAATTATTTCAGCAACACTAACTCCTAATCATTAGGTTATCTATCATACAGTCAAATCGATATTATAAATTGTATATGTCATCTACAACGAATTCTGGCCAACCCCCCAATGTGGGTGTGTGCCATTATAACGAGGGAGAAGAAGAAGCAAGAATTCCCAGAGAGGACACAGATAACTCGAAGCAGGAGCCAGCAGTTGGAAGGGAGAGAGAGAATGCCAGGGCGCTTATTGTCCAGTATTCCAACATGAGCAAGTGCAGCCGAGCTATCATGGAACATGTAAAGGGTGAGAAGCGAGTATTAGCTGGAACCTTCCAAGGAGGACAAAGAACGGAGTGCTGAAAGAGGCCAAGAATAGGATGTCGAAAATTCCGTAGAGCCTATATGGTGATAGTATCAGCGGGGCTGGAAAATATCCTCAATAGTGACGCTGCAAGAGGGGTGGAACGTTTTGCTCAGGGCGTTGGCGATATCAGGGCGATAACACAGCAAAGATCGTTGTGTGCACAGTACTGGAGGTGCTAGGAATGCACGGAAAGCTTGAAAAGGACGTGGTGAAAGTTAATCATCAGACGTTAAACCTGGAGAAGCATTTCGATGTGGTTGAGGTAAACAAGGAGGTGAATAGAGCAGGTTTTGGCAAAGAGTTTCAACGAGATGGCATCCATTTTATTAGAAGGGTGGGAGCAGAGATCGGCTGGCGCCTGGCGGGTAGGGCTGTAGCTTTTTTATGGAGTCCACGAGCGCTCCGGGCGCAGAGGAAGTTTGAATTGAAGCAGAAGAAAGTGTAATAACGGAGGCTGAGCCCAACAAAATAGCAAAGTAGAGGTTCAGAAAGAAAAGTACAAAAAAGAGATTTAACACTAGGATCACCTACATAAACATAAAAAGGGGGTAGAAAGAGAGCGAAATGGCTAGAGATAGAACAGCAGTTGATGGACGACGAAATAGGTGTGTACTCTCTATAGTATCTCATCTCAGGGATCTACAAGATCCACCGTTGATAGAAGGCTCCGTCTGGGAAGGGTGAAACAGAACGAGAACAGAGAAAAAAGGGGGGCAGGGTACGCATGTTGATACACAGAGAAAGAAATTGGCAAAAAATAAAATCATCCTGTAAAGAACATATCTGGGTATCAGGAACTATTCCTGGCATAAATACATGGCTAGGGGTAGTTTATTCAGGACGAGGACACCAATTCAGGCAGGAAAACAAGGATCTCGTTGAATGTCTCAGTGCCGATATAAGCCAGTTTGGAGACGGGGCCGATATTATTCTGCTGGGGGATATAAACAACCACATTGACGATCTGGATGAATACACGGATTGTAACGGGAACCTAATGCTAGATTTCTGTGAGCGACACAACCTAGTTACTATAAATAGAGAAACAAAACGGGAGGGACAAATAATATGGGCATTCATAACAGGCAGACCACCATTGACTACTGTCTAATGTCGCAAAGAATTTATAGCAAAAATGGAAATAGACGAAGAAGGGGAGTGTAGTCTGGGAAGTGATGACAAACGTATTAGTCTGCAGATGGGGCCCTTGATGAAAAGAGAAATGGAAAAAGCAAGCGCAAAATTAGACGAGGATCAAATAGCGTAGGTAGCAGCAGATGTAAAGGAAGCAATGAAGAAACGCCGCATGGAAAACTGTGATTATAAACAGGTAGAACTACTCATAAGGAGAAAAATTAAGGAAGTTACAGTAGCAAACCGCTGGAATGGAATGATGAAGCCACGGATCTGGTGGAATAAGAAACTCAGGGAAGCCATTGAAAAACGACAGGCAGCTTCAATGGAACATCGTGAGGCAAAGAATGCACAGGTATCTCAGGAGGACATAGACCAAAATTGGGAATCGCATCAACAAAAGAAAGTTCATGTACAGGCTCTCGCCCAAAGTCAAATAAAGCAGTCCACCGATCGCTGAATGGCGAAATCCACGGTGCCACAAGAGGTGGACCAAGAAAATTCTGGAACCATATAAGCTGGCTAGGTAAAACGAATCAAAGAAAGCAGGAACTAATTCAAGATAACGAGGGAAATTGTTTAAAGGGAGACAGCGCTGTGACGTACATCTTGTCAGTTATAGCCGAGTGATTTAGGAGCGACGATAGGATAATCTCCGCAAATCAGGGAGCAATAGAAGATAGCCGAACGCAAAGCAGCTTAGAACTGACCAATCTAAATTGAAAAAGGACGGAAAAACTATTCCTCAAAGCACATCTACAGGAGTAGACGAAATTCTGATCAAGCTAATTAATGAACTTGGTCTAAGAAGTTCGGCAATATCAATATCAATATTTATATCAACGTCCAGGATGTCCTGTTTGCAAGTCACTAGATCACGAGGCAGATATTTACCACTTGTTGTGGGTTTGCCCGGCACTGAAGCCGACGAGAATTCGGCACCTGACGGCAGTGGGCCTTTCGCCGAACAATTCATCTTCATACATTGCATGGACTCAAGGGCCTGCCTTATCATCGCTCTCTCTTGAACTTTATTAGATCAGCTAACCTTTTTTCTTTCACTTGATACCCCCTTTATTTTTACATATTCGATTATGCCCTGAGGCAAAAAAACAACGTTATTAAAAAAAAAATAAGTGCGAAAACGTTGTTAAACGTTCTGGAAACAGTCGTAACGAATAAGCAGATTCCGGAGAGCTGGCGGCAGTGTAAAATGAATTTGATTTATAAAAAACAGTTGTGGTTTAGCTCTGGTTAACCCTAGTTGAATTGCGATAGCAACGACTGAAGCTTCTTTTGCCTGCTACATTATTCCCCTATCACGCCCCATCAGTGTAAAGTGCTACATTATGGGGGACACTTAAGTTCATTCTTTAAGAGTGTGACGCGAGAGCGTAAGCTACCAGCCCACATATAAATGAGAAGGGTTCAATGCTGCTGAACCAAATGTGGAGCAAAAGCATTAGCCGCAAGTAACCGATCATTCTTTGTCTTCTTCGTCTACTTCTTCTTCGTCTTCTTTTTTTGTCTATTTCTTCTCCGTCTTCTTCGTCTCGGTCTTCTTCTCTTCGCCTTCATCGCGGCTGTTCAATGTCAAACGTAGCCCTTCCCAGGACTGCGCGACGGGACGAAACCTGGAGTAGTATTGCTATCGCAAGAAAAGTGAAATGAGATAGGATGCAGATAAAATGCTACAGTCTGATTACCATAACATCTGTTATATACAGGGCGGCCATGCAGGCGGCAAAATTAAAGATGTAATCATGGGTACTCGGAAAACTTCAATATGGCTTTAGAAATGGTAGATGCTTAGATGACAGCCTGTTCGTGCTTACTCAAGGCATCAAAATATCTAGAGCTGAAAATGGACCTTTGTATTTAGCCTTCCTGGACAGAAACGGGGTGTACAACAACGTAAACAGGGAACTTCTGTGGAACATATTAAAAGGAGAAGGTATCGGTAATGAGATTACAAATTTCCTAAAGGAAAAATACCGGGATAACAAAGTAGAAATTACATGGGAAGAGATAAGAAGTAGGGACGCTGCCAAGGTATGCAAAGGATTAAGACAGGGTCGTTCTCTATCCCCGCTGCTGTACATGCTTTATATGAAAAATATGGAACAGAGCATACAGGAAAGTATACTAGGTTTAACCTGTCGAATAGATTAGGCCGAAGGGTCATAGAGCAGCGCCTCTCCCGGTTTAACGTATGCAGAAGATATTGTGCTGTTCACAGATAACCAGTAAAACTTGCAAACTCTAGGTAAATATTGCGGAGACGAAGGGGACGGATGCTTCAGTTTTAGCGCAGTTAAGTCGGTTCTGATATTTTTCAACGGCTCAACTAATCAGGGTCTTATAATAAAAGGCCATGAAATACCAAGGGTAGCAGGATATAAGGTATGGGTAAACGAAGGATTAGTATAAATTTAAAAGCATCAGCAATATCTTCAGGCCAAGAGGGCGAAGAAATTCCGGAATAATGAAACATAGGATATTGTGAGGCTACAAGAGGTATCAGGGACTGAGGGAGTACTTGGAAAAAAATTATGGTGGCAGGGCTTGCTTTCGGAAATGCTGCCTAAAAGCAAAGATACAATCGACATTAGAAATAAATCAGAGAACGGTCAGAGGAATGGCACTGGGTGCCCAAGGCAAAAGCACAAAAATTAGGTGGTACACGGAGATATAGGCTGGGCATCTTTCGAAATACGGGCAGCTCCGACTAACGTATTATATGTGGAACGCCTAAGGAAAGCAAACAATAACAGGTGTGCAGCTAAAGTATTTAAATACTTATACCTAAAACGCGTTGACTAAAAATAGAGAAAAAGAAATAGGAAACTAACCAGTAAGTATGCTGTTCAAAAGGAGGAATAAATATAGAGCGTTAAGCAACTAGGTGAGAAACAAAACAGAGGGTAAACAGAGGACCACGTTTGCTCGTCGTATGGCCCAAGGTCTAACAAGTCTTCTACCCTTTAAAAGTGCTCATTCAAAACTAGTAAAATATGGCATCATCATGTCTGCCTGCCTATCTTCCCTGCAGAAATCCTGTACCCACACCATTTCATCCAGTTTTCAGTGTCAAGTTGATCGCCTTCATTATGCTGGCTATCCCCGTCATCTCCTCGTCAGCACCTGCGAAAGCCTACTTCAAAGGCCAAAATCGTCACCTGAACAAAAAAAAGGATGCTCGGAATCCAAGCGTCCATTTGTCATGCGGTATTTTCATTGCCTTTCCCATAACATCAAGAAGGTAGCGGAAAGGTATGGGATTCGCGTTGTTTTTTCGGCCCCCTGCAAACTGAAAAAAGTGTGCCCTGTACTGACTGGCACGAGAAAGGAATAAACAACTTGCAAGAAGAACCACCGGAGCAAGTTCACAAAATGTGTTTCCGCAGTTATTTATGAAATTCCTCTGCCATGCGGTCGTTCCTACATAGACCAGACTGGACGTTGTTTTAATGAACGCGCCTTGGAACATAGGCGGTCCATCACCAGCGGCACTGGCAGTAATCTGCCCTTGCATTGTAAGAACTGCGACACCAAAAATTGTTCTCCTTTCCTGGAAAAAAACAAAGTTCCTTTCTGAGGCTAAAACAAAAACCGAAAGAGAAGTTGTCGAGGCTTTTTTCCTCTCCAAAAATGGGCAATAAGTGCGTTAGCGCACCTTCTTTATCTCTTTCAAGGCAAGAGATTAACTTCTTAGATGGTCACATGCGAGCTTTTCATGGGTCGTAACCACACGTGGTCTGGTTGACACTGTCATTGCCCTGCGCACGTTGCTTTTTGTTGTCTCTTCGTTTTTTTGTGTGATAACCTTTATAAGCATTCTGCTTTCGCTAAATAAAGTCAGTGGGAAGTCTGCGCTTTGTGTGTGTGTATTCGTGCCTTCTTGTCCCGTTTCCTTCGCGCCGTTCTGTTTTGTTCCATCCATCCATCCATCCATCCATCCATCCATCCATCCATCCATCC
>JAJIZL010020984.1:53338-73880 GCA_023969395.1 Amblyomma maculatum
CCATCCATCCATCCATCCATCCATCCATCCATCCATCCATCCATCCAGTCATTTCCCAAATGCCTACTTTCTATGGTCATCTGGCTCACGACGCCCGCTGAAGACAATGGTGCGCGCTCAGATGCTTGGCATATTCGTTTTATGCAATGCGCATATCGACCTCATGATGAGCTCTGGGTTTTTGTGTTTAAATATTGAACAAAACATATCGGCGTCACAATAAACTCTTGCTATGTTGTCCAAACATACAGGTTGTCAGGTGTGCCTTCTAAACTTGTCAGGTATACTTTCGCAGACTAAACCGCTATGAGGTGTAATCCGCGACGCTCTTCATGCTCATTCACAGCGAAATTCAATGTGGTAGCATACGATGACACTTCACCAGTATATTACAGAAGGAGGAGGAGGAAGATGAGGAGGAAAAGCAGGGAGGTTAACCCGCAAAAGCAACCGGTTTGCTACCCTGAACTGGGGGAATGGGGTAAGTGGATATAAAAGTTGTGAGAGAGGGATAGTTGAAAGTAGTACAGTCACATCACAGACATGCCACATCACATGACGTCACAGTCATATCACTTAAGATAACAGTAAACTCATAGTCTTTCAATGAGGCCTGTGCTTTTCATAAAGCGGAGCAGTGCCTAGGAGGACTTCACCGCAGACGATCGCCGTGGCACGGGAAGTTCAAATGGGGCGATGAAGTAAGCCGCACTTTCAGTTTCGCTCCGTTTTCTGTGCATTATGCGGTAATAACATACTACCGTGCACATTCATTATTGTACTGTGGCTTTCTTTTATCTTGTCCTTTATCTTCGTGTTCGCGCTGTTTGTATTAATAATGAATAAGTACCAACTCGCCCAACAAAGTATCTTGGTAAACTACCGTGCACAGTCACCCAAAGAAAAACAAAAGCAGCAATGCCAGTAATGATAGAACCCCTGATTGTTACTTTAAGCTAGCCGTGGATAACGATAATATGTCCACAAATATTTTCAGGAAACACGCAGACCGTGCGCTCTATTGGCAAAAAGGTTTACTGCATATAGTCTCCTAGCATGAAGGCCACATAACCTATTTCTAAACTAAGGAGCTAGTAAAAATCCAGGCTCGTTTTCCAGGCCTCTTCAATTTTCTACACCTATGCAAGGTGTTTGTCGATATGGCGGGCTACGTGTAGTTCACAAACACAGTGGCAGACGAAGGACGACGCACTTGAAGTAATAAGACGAAAATTAACTTTATACAACAAGACCACGATTTACAGAAAACGTACTTGCAAAACACAGAGAGGCGACTACATTTGACAAAAGACTGAGTGAAAACTAAGCACAAATACACATGCCGGTACACTAACACCAGCACGAGCTCATAGCTCTTTTTACGATTTCTTCTAAACCGGGCCTGCCACTACCGCATTGTAGCTTAAACCACCAGAACCAGCGATCGCCGCGAGGCGCGCGCTCAAATAACCGCCGTAGAATTCTCGAGAAGCGAAGGAGGAGCAGAAATAGCCTAGCGCTGACAAAGCTGTGCTCCCCCCTCCGGTTCGCTAGAGAAGCCCAGAAATTTCTCGAAGCCATGGGCTGCACGCTTGCCTCCTCAATGACACGGAGTGAAGAGGATCAGGCCAATGCGGTGGGATGCACGCGTGAGTCAGCGCGCATTTTCGCCCTTGTCGACGAGGGCGAGGAGGGTGGCGCGGTGGCCGGGATTGCGCACTCGTCGGGAAGCTGTTCAGTCTTTCCATTTGCCCCGTTTTATAAGGCGTGCGCACCGAAACGTTTGGAAATAGACCACCGCGGCCTTACAAAGTGCTTCAACAGTGCCTTATTTTTCTCATGTTAGATTCCCCTCCCTCCTTCCCTCTGAAGCAACTTCATTTCACACTTGATCAAACGTAAATCGAGGTGCGAAGACAGCTCGGTCCCGGCCGCCATGTAGTCCAGCAGGGAAGGCGGAGTAATGTCCACCAGCAGTCGTTTGGCCAGAGCCCGTGAAGAGGGCTTGAGGCTCGTACAAAGCCGGCATGTCCCTCCCTCCCTCCCCTAGCCATAGTCTGAGCTGTACTACTGGCAGTAATTTGCTGGCTCCGCTCGTACCCACGAGGGACGATTTATTAAGGCCTGTCCGGCAGCTTGCAGTGCCTTAATGACGTTCTTTGATTAATGCTGACCGACGCAAAGCGCTGGGGCAGGTGTAAGCGCACGGTGGAGAGAGAATGGGGCGCCTATCTTGGGAATGGTGAAGGACTGATTTATCAACACAAAGAGCCAAGCCGGATGAACAGTGGAAGAGGCTACGGAAGAGTGACGATGCGAAAGACCGATATGAAGGTTCACTAATGCTCTGTGGTTTCGTTGGGAAAAAAAAATGAAGCTTTTTGTCCTCTTCAAAGATGCTCTTGTCACCTATACAATGGAAAGTCAGACCGTCATTTGTCATATGCCGTTAGGAGTCAATTCATAAACTGAATGTCGTCAATATTGTAGCAGCTGTCACGCGAACTGTTGGCATAAACGATGTGGAGAAACTGGTTATAATCACGCGTGTGATCCTGTGTTATCACGGAGGACAGCGAATAGCGGCTTGTGATAACAAAGTATTGCAAACAGTTAATACGGTTTCAGCGACGTGTCGTGGAAGTGTAACCAAGAAAGACTACACTTCCGGTATTAGGTCGAGGTAGGTTATAACCAATAACCATACTGATAGCGTCTTAGCAACATAGGTGGCAGTTTACGGGTGGTATATGAAAAAAGAAAAAAAATGGTCAGATTTCGAATTAGTAAAGTATGGGTACTTGTTGGAAATATGGCGCCATGTGGACCCATTAACGCGATTCAAACAAAGTTGCAGTGTGCAGTGGCTGCCGCAGTGTTCCCCTAGTCCTTTAAGTGGCCACTGGCTATTCACGGCGGCGGCATACAAGATTTTCCAGGTGAACAATTTTGCACCTTCAGAATGTCGTTATTGGAGGTAGTAAATTAAAAAGCCTATTAACAGCCAGTACTTCATCACCTGACATTATTTTGAAGTAACATTACCCCAACATACGGACATTTTTGAAAATCCTGTGATAGTAATCTTACCTAACCGGGATGTCGTTATGCCTTGGCGGACAAAACCGTGGCGGACAATAGAAGGTAAAAATGTAGCCGTTAAATGCATTCCTGCGTTGATATACAGAGAAAACGCTGAACATAGTTTCCCACTGTCATGGTTTTGGCTCTAAGCGAGTGCCTATTACAGCAGGCCTGGGGGATTTCCGTTCCTGTCAAGTCGGAGCGGCCCAGCTTCTAAGACTTTCGCCTTGAACTTTTCATGTATGACGGCTACCGTGAACCGTTTTATTCGGTAGCCAGATCATCATTTGTTCATCAGGCACCGCAGCAACGCGACTAATCTCAACACTCTGCATACTAATGAGTGACTATATCTTAGTGCTGCTGACAACATCTAACGTGCTTAATCAGTCTCAGCAATGAAACAACGTGAACAGTGGGAAGAGTAGGCAAATATTGAAATGATTGTCTCTACTGAGTTGTGACTCCGAGGGATTTGATAATCCAGCGTTCACTATCTTTATAATTTCCTGCTCTTGGTATGTTTTCAATCACGTAAGTCCGTGCCCGTGTGTGCACTCCTCGTTCACTGCTGCCTTATGTGTGTTTTGATATGCTTCACCTTAGTAGTGTGCGTAAATGCCCTAGATTCTATGTTGAATGCCGTCTTCGCTAAAATCAAAGTATTACGCAGCCATAACGTATTTCGCCTCTCAAGAGAACGAAACAGAATAATTGCAACCATATTTATTCCATCTCGCTTTACTTAGAAGAAATAAAACTCAAATGTGAGCACACGATGCAGCCGTACATACAAATAAACATTTGTGGGATACTCAAGGAATAATTTTTGTCACATTGACCTCCTACACTATGTATTTCCCGAGTACTTCCGCTTAGAACCTCTAAACATATTTAATGAATGACTAACCATGTTTCTTGAAATCCCAAGTGCAGTAAATTCCTACGAAGATAACGAAGTTCAAATTTCATGAAATAAAATCTAGGCTTTCGACCTATACATATTTTACGATGTAGATTTCCACTTTGCTGCCTGCTGCAAGAGACACGAGCTGCCGAAGAAACGTTCATGGTTTCTTTGTTAGTTGTAAGCCTCCTTAGGGCGAGAATATATGTTTTTTTCGGGAAGTTGCTATGAGCAGGCGGACTGAAGAATTCCGCGCAAAATATCGGGCAAAGCGCATTGCATCCTATATATTGGTGGCGTGTAGCGTTGCTAGTACGTATAGGCATTGTGAGTCTCGCGCGACGGCAAACTGCTCACTCGATTACTATAAAGACAAGCGGAACTTCGCTCGACCAGGAAGTGAAGGACATAAGCAAAAAGTGCATTCAGATTTAAATTATTCAGACTACTGGCAAATGAGATTTTATTGGAACTTTCGAGCACGTAAACATGTTTGCGTAGACGCGTGGCAAAAAGAATTTCAAAACTATCTGTTTCCAGTAAAAAAAATTGAATGTTGGACGGGGAATCAACTTTTTTTTTCGCCTGCATGTTTAACAACAATGGGGGACGACAAAATCGACCCAAATCTCATTATATCGACCTATTTTTGTTCTGTTTTTCAGATTCACAAGGAGTTTTACCTTTCCAAATTTTGTTTCTATACATTATTCGATCCGAATCAAGACACGGAGCATTATGGCGGAATTGTACTCTTTAGAACACTCTAATTCATTCGAAATTACTTTTCACAACTGCAGCGTAACCTCACAGACCTCGCCGGCTGAAGAAGATTTGTTATTTTAGTCTATTGTACAAGTGTCTGCATTATAGCGGCCTTAATAGGTGCAAACGTTCTTTGACCTAATCTTTTAAGAAATATTTATATTTTCTCATTTATGTTAAAGCCTAGTCGCACAGTGGCTACACTAGCATTGATTATAGAGCGGAATGCGTTTAAAATGCTGCACATGACTGTGATGAAGACAATGATTCAAGGCGGCCTTCGCCATAAAGTGTAGGTTCTTGCGCCCTCATATTCCTTCATGAAAACTGTTTATGCACTAAACAACCGACCTCAATGCTTGAATAAAGCACAAGGATAATGGAAATGTGTGGTGCCGAGAACCCGAACCAAAACCCTGAAGATGACAGTCGGCCATAGCCCCGCTTCCTGAGGAACTTTCCCCCAACGAGCACTCTACACTAGCACTGTCCCACGTAGCCTGCCACTCTCTATGAAGGGCATCCAAGAGACCGCACTCTTCAGAAAGCTTTCAGACTCCAAAGTGCTCTTTCATCCACGCAAGCGTTCATCTAAGGTTAAACACTGCGCATCTTTCCTTCGCCCCCTCCCTCACCCTCTCATTGGAGTGGCGCGGGCGGTCTTCCTTCCTGTGTCCCTCGATCGTAACAAAGGACGCCACTCTCAGGACAAGCAGCCGCGTTTGACCGAGAAAACGGCGGCTGTCCCCAAGGTGAATCTGTGTACATATCAAGCGCGCAAGATGCGTCACAAGCTCAGAAGTACTTTCTTACCGCCAGATATATTTCGCTTCAGTTATTACGCGAAAAGTTATGCGTGACTGACGCCATGCCAGCTGGAGTTTTCTAACAAATCCCACACGTTGCATATTTACACGTTAAAATTTGAGACTATTTTGTCTGACCCACGAGCTTATGTATGAGCTGAAAAAAACAACCTTCTCTTTTGTGGAAACCATTACGCACTAAAAAAATTTGGTGAGCAGTGGTTTTAATCACATTTGTGTACTTTCAGGCAAAGTTTTGTGCCACTTCGTCGTGACTGGAGTCTTGTCTGTATCCCTAACACTGTCCTGAAGTTCGGAACGTGAGTAGAGAAAGGGGCCAAATGTGGATGTCTCGCTCTTGTCGTTCGTAGAATCCACTTGACTATAGGGAACATGCGCTGCCCAAGGGGCGCTCTTAATATCAGACACCCAGCGCCGCCTGGGTATAAAATGAGCAAGCGTATAGTAGGACGGAGCACTCCGCTCGTCGTGCCGTAGCTGCTCCCATCGGCAGATTGTGAGCTTTCTATTTCGTACATAATGCTTTTATCGCAGATTTAATGTTCTGAAGAACTTGGAGATTCCTTTTGATTAGCTTAAAGGCGCAACTTGACCACCTCAGCTGTCTGCCAACTTGGCTAAGAGACGCACCGCGGCTTCATTATGGAAGATATAACGTCACTACGCGCAGGTTTGAATCGGTTCTCGTGAGTTCTCAGTATCTTCTTTTTTTTTCTTTTGTCGTGGGGCGCTGCCAAAGTGGAGCGTCTCTGCACCGTGAATTACGTCCACACTTTCTAGTAAACAAGATTCACCTGCGATGAGGCATCGCAAGTGGATGGTAAATATATCGCAGGTACGACCTTCCTGCTATATTAACATACGGTAGTATTTGGGAATACTGCGCTCGTTAAGTGCATTGAACGCGAGCATTCAACTAGCTTCACGATGAGAAACGTTTTCGGCTAAAATGGTGCCTCTTGAGTCGTGAAATATAATGTACCGTTTTTAAAGGCGATGCCGTTCAACTCATCTGTAGAGAAGCAAAAACCTGCAGTCGGGTTTCGACACTTGCTTGTTTACAACAGCGAACGACTAGAAATTGCACGCGAATAATACCGAGATCCACTGTGAAGCATACATCTAAACGGCTCGCACTGCTAGCACTGTAAATAGTTAAGGGGCCGCAATGGTCCTGTTGATAAATATTGGGCGGAAATTATCGGTGCTCTACAATGTGAGAACGTGGGGGAGATGTGCCATGTATACCTTAAATCTCCTTAGTCTAAACCCGCGCTCTCGATCTTAAGAGCCAAGTATGAACTGCATCGAAGGATCGTGTTACTATCGATGATGATTCATACAAAAAAAAAAATATCAGTGCGATTTTGAAAAAACAAAGTTGCTACGCTTCGTTCCTTGCACAGAATGGAAATTGCAGCAAGCACCAATTAAAGGTGTGATGTGTGTAATTATACATTCGCGTGTACCCCCCCCCCCTCCAACCACCCCGTGCGTCGACTGCGACTAGAGATCGGTGTATCTATACTATTTCGTGCCCAAATAAAAGGATCGAGCAATAATTTTCACTTAGCAGGAACAATCAATTTATCATGAAGCAGCTAGATCGTACAGCGCGATATTTACAATAAACAAGTTGTTCTGGATTGAACATGAAGAATATCTACCTATTGATTTGTACTAGTGCTAAAACAAATATTGCACGAATTTTTTGCCGCTATACGTCAGCCACCAGACTAAAACGTCCTACTTAAACCAAAAAGCGCCTTCTGTGAAGCAATGCATCTTTTATTCGGAGCAAACAACGACCGAAATTCTCAAATTATGGAGTTTATTTCAATCACAGGTCACTAAACTAACCCATTGAAAAATTATTGAACGGTCACTAGGTGAGTTGCTATAGTGTAATGCAGGAAGAAGTCTGAAAGCATGCCGGTTAGAGATTTCCCTGACCATTTGCAATTCCGACAAAATACTACGTATTCGGATAGGTTGTTAACTCTTCCGGTTTGTCATCTAGATGATCCCAATATGTATATCAGGATGCCACTTACGTTCGCCCTTTGTTGGCATTCAGCTGCCGTCCATCTTGCAATCGCTCTACTCCACTTCTAAAAAGCGCCCATCACAACATGTTCTCATCAGGTTGCGAAAATGATAAAAGCGAATAAACTGAACTTTATATGTACGCTACTGCAGGCGACGCCACGTTATGAAGCGCAACGAGCAGCGCTCAAACTAGAAGCTCAACCATACCCCGTACTCATCCATCTCCTGAATCCAGCTCAGTTCTACCGCCACGGTGATTTGTACAGCTGCAGTGGAATAGAGTACAGAGCAGTCTCTTTATCTTAACCGAGCGCTTCTAACGGAACAGCATGCCTTTGGTTTTACGATACATTAGACAATCTTCAGCGCCTCCAGCCGCGGCAGTCTCAGCCGTCCTACCGAGACAGTGGCGCGACGGCCACTAGATGGTGCTGGCGGTACGCGAAAAACAGTTGAAAACAGTGTGGTGCGGACGCGTGTTCCATCGCTCCTCCGATTGCACGTGGCTACCGGAAACGGACGGACTTGAGACAGCGGGAGCTTCCGAACCGTCAAACAGATGAGTTCTTTCTTTTATTAACTTTATTTCGTTTTCAGCTAGTTAGGTTAGGCGCAGCCTAAAGAATAGATTTTAGCTTTTTCTCCTAGCGCCCTGGTTTTTCGTGCCTGCACCTAGGTTCTCTTGGCGTTCATTCTTTAACTATCTTGTTTAGATAAATACTTTTTTTTTTAGACTATTGGCATTCGCAGAATTGGTTTTTAACGCGTGTTTGCTAGTCGCTTTTTGTGTCTCCTTTTGGCAATTTGTATATTCTGAGAATTCGTAATATATATAGTTCAGTCGATGCAAGCTTAAGATGTGCAGTTAAAAGAAGGTAAAGTGTGCCAGTGTGAGGCGCAGGTTAATCTCACGGAAACGCGTTTTGACTCTGTAGGTGAAGCGGAAGGCAGCGACTTTTTGTGTGGTTGTTGCGTACTGAGTGCGCGTCTAGATAGATTTGATCAAGAAAGGGGAAGTTTAGTGTCTCGTGTGGATGATTTAGAAAATGAAGTACGTTTGTTAAAGGGCGGAAAATCAGAAACTGTTTGGACAGCTTCCTCAAATTGAAAAAAAAAGGGGCCGACTTTATCCTTTCAACCAAGGAGAACGAACATTCCAGTGCGGGCCACGTGGCTGGGGCCAGCACTGGAATGGAAGGCATAGCAAAGTAGGTCAGGCGGATCCGAACCGTCAGAGTTATTTAGAAGCAGCTACTAAGAAGCCGGAAAAAAAGGAAGAAGTAAGGAAGAATGACAATCCCAGAGATAAGGACACAGACAATCGAAAGCAGGAGCCAACCGGTGGGGGAGGGAGATGAGAAGGCCCTGGTGCTTATCTCCGGAGATTCTAACATGAACAGGTGCAAGCGAGATATCTTGGAACGTGTAAAGGGTGATAAGAGAGTGTTAGTTGGAGCCTTCCCAGGGAGCACAATGAGGACAGTGCTGAATGAGACTAAATATAGGCTGTTGAAGAATTCCGCAGAGCGCAGTATGGTGATAGTAGCCGCGGGGCTAAACGATGTCCTAAATGGTGACGCTGCAGGAGCGGTGGAAAGTTTAGCTAAGAGAATTGACGAGATCAGGGATATAGCACAGGAAACGCAGATAGTTGTATGCACAGTACCAGAGGTGCTAGGATTGAATGGAAAGCTGGAAAAGGACGTGGTGACAGTTATTGAGGACATAAGAAAGTTATGCCTGGAGAAGCGTTTCGAAGTGGTTGAGGTAAACAGGGAGGTGCATAAAGCAGGTTTTGGTATAGCCATCCTGGCAGGCAGGGCTGTAGCTTTTTTAGCGCGTCCGCGAGGACTCCATGCACAGAGGTAGTTAGAAGTGAAGCAGAAAAAAAAGGGTAATAATTGAAGCTGAGCACCCAAAAATGGCAAAGAGTAGGTCGAGTAAGAAAAGTACAGAAAAGAAATTTAACACTAGGATCAGCTACGTAAACATGCAAGGAGGTAGAAGAAGAGCGAAATGGCTAGAGATAGAACAGCAGTTGAAGGATGACAAAATAGGTGTGTACTCTCTTTGCGAGACTCATCTCAGGGATCTGATCCGCCGTTTATAGAAGGCTACGTCTGGGAAGGGTGCAACAGAACGAGAAAGGAAAAAAAAGAGTGGATGGGTAGGTGTGTTGATACGCCACGGAACAAATTGGCAAAGAATTAAATCATCGTGTAAAGAACATATCTGGGTATCAAGAACAATTGCCGGCAAAGGACATGGCTAGGGGTAGTTTACTTAGGAACAGGACACCAATGCAGGCAAGAAAACAAGGATCTTGTTGAATGTCTCAGTGACGATATAAGCCAGTTTGGAAACGGGGCCAATAATATTCTACTCGGGGACATGAACGGCCGCATCGACGATCTGGATGGATGCACGGATTGTAACGGGAAGCTAATGCTTGATGTCTGTGAGCGACGCGATCGAGTTATAGTAAACAGAGAAACAAAATGGTGAAGGCCAAATCATGTGGGAATTCCGCAACAGGCAGACGACCATTGACTATTTTCTAATGTCGCAGGAAATTTATAGCAAGGTTAGAAAAATGGAAATAGACGAAGAAGGAGAGTATAGTCTGGGAAGTGATCATAAACGTATTAATCTGCAGATGGGGCCCTTGATGAAAAGAGAAATGGAACTTAGACAAAACGTAAACGCAAAATTAAACGACGATCAAATAGCGCAGATAGCAGCAGACATAGAGGAAGCAATAGAGAAAAGCCCCATGGAAGACTGGGATTATGAACAGGTAGAACTACTCATAAGGAGGAAAATTAAGGAGGTTAAAGTAGCAAACCGCTGGAATGGAAAGAGGAAGCCACGGAGCAGGTGAATTAAGGAAATCAGGGAAGCTATTGAACAACGACGGGCTGCTTCAAGGGAATATTGAGTGGCAAAGAAAGCATAGGTATCTCAGGAGGAAATTGGCCGAAAATGGGAATCATATCGACAAAAGAAACTTGAGGTGCAGGACCTCGTCCAAAGTAAAATACGGCAGTCCACCGATCGCTGGATGGCTGACATATACGATGCCTCTAGAGGCGGAGCAAGAAAATTCTGGTACTATATAAGCTGGCTAGGGAAGAAGAATCAAAGAAAGCAGGATAGGATTCAAGATAACGCGGGAAATTGTTTAAAGGGAGACAACGCAGCGAACTACATTACATCAGTTATAGCCGAGTCATTTAAGAGCGACGATAGGGTAATCTCCGCAAATCAGGAAGCAACACAAGGTAGCAGAATACAAAGCAGCTTAGAACTGACCAATCTAAACTGGAAAAAGGCACATAAAAATATTCCTAAAAACACATCTACAGGAATAGATGGAATTCCGATCAAGCTGATTAATGAACTCGGTCCGAAAAGTAACGAAACGTTGTTAAAAGCTCTGGAAACAGTCATAACGAATAAGCAAATTCCGGACAGCTGGCGGCAGAGTAAAATGAATTTGATTTATAAACGGAAAGGAGAGAGGATGCACATAAAATCCTACGGGCCGATTACCATAACATTTGTTATGTACAGGTTGGCCATGCAGGCGGTGAAATTAAAGGTGCAAGCATGGGTAGAAAGTAACAAGATACTCGGAGAACTTCAGAACGGCGTTAGAAATAATAGGCGCTTATATGATAGCCTGTTCGTGCTTACCCAATGCATCGAATTATCTAGAGTGGAAAATAGACCTTTGTATTTGGCCTTCCTGGAAATAAACGGGGCGTACGACAACGTAAGCAGGGAACACCTGTGGAACATAATAAAAGAAGAACGTATCGGTTATGAGATAATAGAGTTCCTACAGGAAATATACCGGGATAACAAAGTAGAAATTACATGGGAAGGGATAAGAAGTACAGAAGATGTCAAAGTATGCAAAGGATTAAGAGAAGGCTGTCCTCTATGACCGCTGCTGTTCATGCTTTATATGATAAACCTGGAACGGAGGATACAAGACAGTAACCTAGGTTTTAACCTGTCATATAGATTAAGTGGAAAGGCGGTAGAGGAGCGCCTCCCCGGTTTGATGTATGCAGACGATATTGTGCTGCTAGCTGAGAGTCTGGAAGAATTGCTAACTCTAGTTAAGTATTGCGGAGACGAAGGGGACGCGCTAGGCTTCAGTTTCAGCGCAGTTAAGTCGGGTCTGATGATTTTCAACGGCTCAACTGATCAGGGTCTTAAAATACAAGGCCATGAAATACCTAGAGTAGCAGAATATAAATATCTGGGGGTATGGGTAAACGAAGGATTGGCATACATTGGAAAGCATGAGCAATCACTTAAGGCCAAAGGGCGAAGGAATGCCGGGATAATGAAGCATAAGGCATTGTGGGGATACAATACGTATGAGGTTTTGAGGGGTATTTGGAACGGAATTATGGTGCCCGGACTTACTTTCGGAAGTGCGGTTTTGTGCCTGAAATCAGAGGTACAGTCGACATTAGAAATAAATCAGAGATCCGTTAGACGATTAGCACTAGGTGCCCACGGCAAAACTACAAATAAGGCCGTACAGGGAGATATGGGCTGGGCATCTTTCGAAGTACGGGAAACTCAGAGTAAAATATTATATGAGGAACGCCTGAGGAAATTGGACAGTAACAGATAGGCAGCTAAAGTATTTAAATACCTCTACTTAAAAAGCGTTGACTCACAATGGAGGAAAAGAACTAGGAAACTTACTAGTAAGCAGGATAGTCACAAGGACGGAGAAATAAAAAACATTAAGCAACAGGTGAAAAACACAGAAGGTAAAAATTAGGTAAATTCGATGGAAAAGAAACAGTGTGGAATTATACCGAATGTGGAAAATGCAGATCAGGAAGGAAGATTTCTTTGATAACTCAAAAGGCAGTGCCCTATTTTGTGAAGCTAGATCAGGGTGCCTTAGAACACGCAGCTACAAAAAGAAATTTAACAATGGAGATGACGCATGTGCTGTATGTGGTAACTGCAGTGAAACAATTGACCATATTATACTTGAATGTACTGGTATCCATCCAGAAGTTGATGCAGGCGCAATCACTGCTCCTGAAGCTCTGGGGTTTAGAGATAACAGTGCCCGGGTGAATAAACCGGCGGTGGAAACTAGCAAAAAACGACTGGAAGATTGGTGGCTTAAACGCAGAGAAGTGACATAATGTTAGTAATGTAGGAACAAAAGTTTTCGAAATAGAATGATGGTTTAGTTAACCATTCTAAATCAATAATTAAGATATATGGAGAAAAATGACCATGATATCTACTGCTACCACCCCGTTTCAAAGTGTACGTTCCTATATTCCATCCATCCATCCATCCATCCATCCATCCATCCATCCATCCATCCATCCATCCATCCATCCATCCATCCATCCATCCATCCATCCATCCATCCATCCATCCATCCATCCATCCATCCCTCCATCCAAACGCGGAGTTGGCAGCTGACAGCCTCGTGGTGCGGACGCGTGTTCCATTGCTACCCGTGGGCGTCAGAAAAATGTGTGCTCACGTCATCACAAGTCTTGCCACCAGGAGGCGCCAGTGTGGTGATCTCGTTGACAGCCGTCTGGTGTGGACGCGTGTTACATCGCTGCTCCGATTGCACGTGGCTACCGGAAACGGACGGACTGGAGACAGCGGGAGCTTCCGAAGTGTCAAACAGATGAGTTCTTTCTTTTAACTTTATTTCGTTTTCAGCTAGTTAGGTTAGGTGCAGCCTAAAGAATCGATTTTAGCTCTTTGTCCTAGCGGCCTGGTATTTCGTGCCGGCAGCTAGGTTTTCTCGTCATTCATTTTTTAACTATTGTGTTCAGATAAATATTTTTTTTTCTATGCTATTGGCTTCCGCAGAATTTATTTTAACGCGTATTTGCTAGTCGTTTCTTGTGCCTTGTTTGGCAGTTTGTATATTCCGAGAATTCGTAATAGATAAAGTTCAGTCGATACATGCTTAAGATGTGCAATCTAAAGAAGGTAAAGTGTGCTCAGTGTGAGGCGCAGGTTAATCTCAAGGAAACGCGTTGTGACTCTGTAGGTGAAGCGGAAGGCAGCAACTTTTTGTGTCGGTGTTGCGTGCTGAGTGCGCGCTTAGATAGATTTGATCAAGAAACGGGCAGTTTAGTGTCTCATGTGGGAAGTTAAAGCTCAGCTACTTTGGTCATCTGATAAGAAGAGAGGAGTCGCTGGAGAAAGATTTGATGTTGGGAAAGGTTGAGGGTCGCCGGAGAAGCTGTAGGCAGCGAACGCGATGGTTAGATGGCATCCTCGAGGCACTGCAGATGAAGTTATGTGATGTTAGGAAGATAGTGAGAGACCGGAAAGCGTGGCGTGACATGGTCAATAGGGTCACGAAGAGTCGGACACGACTGAACGACTGAACTGAACTCTGGGTGATTTAGAAAATGAAGTACGTTTGTGAAGACAGAAAATCAGAACCTGCTTGGATAGCTTCCTCAAATGGAAAAGAAAAAGGCTGACTTCATCCTTGGAACCAACGAGTACGAACATTCCAGTGCGGGCCACGTGGCTGGGACCAGCACTGGCATGGAAGGCATAAGCAAAGTCGGTCATGCGGATCCGAACCGACAGAGTTATTTAGAAGCAGCTACTAAGAAGCCGGAAAAAAAGGAAGAAGGAAGAATGAAAATCCCAGAGAGAAGGACACAGATAACCGAAAGCAAGAGCCAAAAGTTGGGAGAGGGAGAGAGAAGGCTCAGGTGCTTATCGCCGGAGATTCTAACATGAGCAGGTGCAAGCGAGATATCTTGGGACGTGTAAAGGGTGATAAGAGAGTGTTAGTTGGAGCCTTCCCAGGGAGCACAATCAGGGCAGTGCTGAAAGAAAGTAAAAATAGGCTGTTTAGAAATTCCTCAGAGCGCAGTATGGTGATAGTAGCCGCGAGGGCTAAACGATGTCCTAAATGGTGACGGTTCAGGAATGGTGGAAAGTTAGCTAAGGGAGTTGACGATTTCCGGTAGATAGCACAGCAAACGCAGATAGTTGTATGTACAGTACCGGAGGTGCTAGGATTGAACGGAAAGCTGGAAAAGGACGTGGTGACAGTTGATCAGGACATAAGAAAGTTAAGCCTGGAGAAGCGTTTCGAAGTGGTTGAGGTAAACAGGGCGGTGCATAAAGCAGGTTTTGGTAGGGCTTTTCAGCGAGATGGCATTCATGTTAACAGAAGGGTGGGAGCAGAGATCGGCTGGCGCCTGGCAGGTAGGGCTGTAGCTTTTTTAGGGGGTCCGCGAGGACCCGTGCACAGAGGTAGTTAGAAGTGAACAGAAGGAAGTGTAATAACGGAGGCTTAGCTCCCTAAAATGGCAAGGAGGAGGTGGTGAAAGAAAAGTACAAAAAAGAAATTTAACACTAGGATCAGCTACGTAAACATGCAAGGAGGTAGAAAAAGGGCGAAGTGGCTAAAGATAGAACAGCAGTTGAAGGATGACAAAATAGGTGTGTACGCTCTTTGCGAGACTCATCTCAGCTATCTAGAAGATCCGCCGTTTATAGACCTTTTTAGTTTCGACGCCTGGGTGCAGCCATCTTAGTTTGATGGTGGCGCCCCGTATGAGCCAAACTGCGGAACGTCCGCTTCGGCGCCTCTTGACGCCATCTTGGGCTGTGCTGTGCGTGTTGATGCTGGGGTGCGGCAGTGTAAAGGTGCTGTTTCGCGGTGCTCGTGAAAGCTATCCGACACCTTGGTGCTATTTGTGCTTTGTTTGAGCGCGCCAGAAAACCGTATACCATCCGTTTGACATAGCGGCTGCTGTTGGAAACAGCACAGCGGCCGGGGTGGCTGCGAAAGACTGCGCTCCACTTCCACAGTGAAGATGTATCTGTTATATCTTTCACGATACATGTATTTTCAATTATATTTTATAATCGCGGTGGTAACTGCACACACAAACACACAGCGAATGAACCGTATGGGCAGCTACCGAATTTGGAATGCAGATACTGCGAAAGATGCTTTCCAGTTATCGCCGCAGTGATTTAACATATATGAAGTGCGACCCATTTCGATATACGATCGAGCTGTACTGCTTAAACAATGTATAATTTCAAGTTAAACTACGGTTCAAGACTAGCGCTTAAAAGAAGTACGGTCTAAAGTACCATCCTTCGACGTTTTTATAAAGCCTTGGTGTTCGTCCTGCGGCGAGACAACATCGTATACCCCCGTCCCGTACGTCGTAGCAGTATCGTTTGCTCGACGTATTGTTGAGCAAAATGTCGAAAAACGTACGCTCTCAGCGGCACCTTGAAAGAAAAGGACAAATTCACAGCACATACAGCACCGCTTACGAAAGCGGCGCCGCACGCTGGCGCGGCGTACTACGGCACTCTTGTCGAGCGCTACTCCTTAGTCGTCACTAGGCCTAAATTGTTTCTCATCGAAAACCCACCGAGGACGCTTTGTAATTGCTAAGCGCTAGAGTAAATGGTCTCTCATGGAACTGCCTTACTGCCGACCCCATAGTATTAGTAAAAGAAAGATGTAAATTTCGGTGACGCCTTAGCAGCGGAACCAGCGTGCAGACGATGAGCCGCGCGCCGCACCAGCGGTAATGTGTTGCGTAACTTATTTGTATTGCAATTATCAATAACACGGTATGGGTCAGAAATGCGCAAGAAATATTTTTTTTTTGCTGTCGGCTTATTGTTTAAGTGAAGAACAGATTTTAGCACGCTCTTGCGTTGGCGGAAAAGATCCACCGTATCGTAGGCGCGGAGAGCTTGCAGGAGGCACGGCCTGCCCGGCGTGCGTGGCTACTACGGCGGAGGAAGCGAAGTGGGCATCATATTCGTGAGTCCGTCATTGGTACTAAGTTTATCTGGCTTGCATAAAACGTTCATTAGCGAATTAAATAAGGTTAGACTGGAAAGAGGTGAAGCAGAAACATATCACAGCCGAACTCGGACTGTCGATGCATGCTTCCCGCATACGCTCTCGGTAATCAGGTTGCGATTTCTTTGATTCTTTGCGCAGTCCACGATCACGCATTGCTATCCCGATTACATTACCACTAAAAGGGGCGCTAATAAAGGTATTGAAGTATCTCAAACGACAATATACCGAGGTGCAAGGCCGCTCTGCTATGCATGAAGCGTGCGAATGCACAGCCCACTCGGTACTGGCAATGATGGGCCGGCGCAAGGAATCTGGTTAGATAGTATTTTCCTCCTCTCCTGCTCGCTCTCGGTAAAACGGTTTATAGAAGGCTACGTCTGGGAAGGGTGCAACAGAACGAGAACGGAAAAAAAAGGGTGGAGGGGTAGGTATATTGATACACCAGGGAACAAATTGCCAAAGGATTAAATCATCTTGTAAAGATTATATCTGGGTATCAGGAACAATTGCCGGCATAAGGACATGGCTAGGGGTAGTTTATTTTGGAACAGGACACCAATGCAGGCAAGAAAATAAGGATCTCATTGAATGTCTCAGTGACGATATAAGCCAGTTTGGAGACGGGGCCAATATTATTCTGCTGGAGGACATGAACAACTACATTGACGACCTGGATGGATACACGGATTGCAATGGGAAGCTAATGCTAGATTTTTGTGAGCGACACGACCTATACAGGCAGGCCCCGACTGAGAAGTTGTAAAAGAGCGATGCGCTCAGTTGGCAGTTAGTCTTTCGCCCATTCTCTTTTGTAAAGTGTGTCGTCTCTCTTTCTCGTGTAAATAAGTTTTCTGTATCCTGTGCTTCGTGTTCTCGTTATATAATGTTAATTTTCGTTTTGTTACTGCATGTTCGTCGTCCTACTTCTCACAGTGTGTTGGTGTGTGAACTACACGTCACCTGCCGAATCGAGGAGCACTTTGGAGAGGTGCTGAAGATTCGAACAAGACGAACCTGATCTTTTACTGATTTATAAATGAAATGTTTAAAGAAGCTTTTACCCTAATCATATTTAACGCGATAACCGTCTACGTCCGCTTCCTGAGAAAGATCTGCCGATGTCCTTTTTGGTGCTGTGAACGAAAAATCCCAGGCATAATTCTGGCAAGCGGTAGTTCGCCAGCGACATGGCTGTGTACTGACTGGTCGTAAAATGCTGTGGCACGAAGAGGCCACACAAGATGGCCAAGTTGGTAGGTAATGGAAGAAAACCGCTCCAGAAACCGGGAACGAGAAGACGCGAATAACCGCAAAGGTGAAAGACTATGTAGCTGAAACCAAAGTCTTGGTTAAATTGACAGGTGTTGCCATTTCGGGCTTGAGCTTTTAGATGGCGGGTCAGATTGAAATACAGTCACCCAAGACGCTTGAATGGACACGCTGCCCCTAGACTACATACTGGAAAGTTCATGCGGCTTGGCTGATGCGAGCTTTTACATCTCTGTCATGTGGTTTTCAATATGATAGGGTAAGTTACGGATGTCTAGAAATGAGCATGTGTAGCTTAATAGAGGCACAATTTCATATATTAGTAATTGAGCGAATAGGAGAGAGCATGTACTCGAATGATGATCAGTGAAAGTGGGCAAAAAACAGGAGCCATTAAATCAGTCTCGACATACTATAAAGCCCTTATTTACGAATACCCTCCAAATTTATTTACGTGCTTGACAACCAAATGAAATTTTGTTATAAGCTGTCGTTTGTATTTTTGAATTTGCAGTTTTGTAAGAAATGAAAAATGGCATGTTGTCCAAATATTTATGAATCGTCAACCGGTGTGTTATGTCAGATATTTCACAAAAACAGGGCAAGCAGTCATGCCTGCCTATATATTGATTGTTAAATAAATAGCGCTAAATAGCCGGGAGAAGGCATAGTTGCTTGTCGGTAATTGTTTGTAGTTCTAATTTACACCTTATGTGTGGTACTCTTGTTTTCATTTACCTATAATAATTTTGTCTGTTGGTTTTGACGTAGAAAATATGCAGCTGGATTGTCCATTACCATACCATATGCGTGGCCTCTTTTTGGTTGCCTCGTCTGTCAGCTATTTGACCTTTATTATTGCTTTTAGATTGAAATAATAAAAATTGGCGAGTTTGGCTTTTTGATATTACATTGTGCTTTAATTTGTCTTTTGGAAAACTTTTTGTTTACTGAGTTTTAAAATAATTACCATATGATGTCCTAATTACCATATGAAGTCCATATGATGTCCATATGATGTCTGGGTGCAGACATCTGCGTTGTGAATTAGTTGAAATGAAGTAGTCGTCTCATTATTGCCATATACCCTGTTTCGAAACTAATGTATTCAGAGAAATGTACCTTTCCTAGGCGCGTGAAGATATAGGTAATGAATGCGTTCGTTGAGCGGTGTTTTTGCTTTTGCTATCCAATAATAATATTGTTACGCCGCGTAGCGGCGCATGAGAAGCAGCAGAAAGAGAAGAATAAGAAGCAGGCGAAGCGAGCCGCGCGCAGACTGATCTGGGTTTTCTGAGCCGGGTGCGTCCGTCCTTCATACGACGTTCATCTGTATTAAAACTATTTCATCCGTTACATTGAACTGTTACGCCGAGTAGCGGCGCATGAGAAGTAGCAGAAAGAAAAGAAGAAGAAGCAGGGGAAGCGATGTTGGTTGCAGGGTCCGCTCCACGCCGTTGTTGTAAGCAGGTTCGCAGTTATTTTGTGCAGCCCATGGCGTGCGTTGTTCCCATGATGATACGGACCTCAATGTCGGGTGGAAAGGTACATCGAAATTTTTAAGTTGCCACTGAATATCCAGCTCTTCGCGTATAATTTTCCTGACCATAGAAGCGACGTCTTCAACCTCCGGAATGTCGATACCGGCAACAGTTGTGACATTAGAAAGACGGCCAAATTTGGGTGCTATCCTACGTGCCTTTAACGCCTCAAATGCCCGGCACTGCTTGATGACATCTGCTACTGTGGCAAGGGTGTCCTGCGAAATAAGGACCTTGTACACATCCTCAGCAATCTCCTTGAGAAGGTGCCCTACCTTGTCTTCTTCTGACATCTGCCGGTTTACAATGCGACAAAGTCTCAATATTTCCTGGATGTAACGCGTGGATGTCTCACCGGGCAGCTGGGCTCTCTGGGAAAGTTAATGCTCAGCGCGTTCCTTCTTCGCAAGGGTATCCCCAAAGGACTTCGCAATTGCTTCAACGAATCGGTCCCAGGTCGTCAGGATTTCTTCGGGGTTATCAAACCACGTCAGAGCCGTGCCAGCGAGGAAGAAATCAACATTGTACAGACGTGCGATCGAATTCGAGCGGTTGTACTTGCTGCATCTTTCATAATGTCGGAGCCATTCCTCAACGTCATCTTCGGGCTCCCCGTGGAACGCACGCGGCTCTCGCTGGTGGGGAAAGGTCATCGTCTCTTCAGGTCGCTCTTCATGTGTCCGCGTCGTGCGGGTGGTAGCCATTGAAAGGTACTGTTGAGGAGATAAAGGTGGCAAACCGCCTACACGACGGCTGCGACGAGGTCCTGGCGGATCAAGAACGTTTTCACCCAGCGCCTAGCACCAAATGTAACGGATGAAATAGTTTTACTACAGATGAACGTCGTACAAAGGACGGACGCACCCGGCTCAGAAAACCCAGATGAGTCTGCGCGCGGCTCGCTTCCCCTGCTTCTTCTTCTTCTCTTTAAACTGCTTCTCATACGCCGCTACGCGGCGTAACAATATTAATAATTGGTTGGCAGCAAGGGAGGAAGGTGGGAATGAAAGTGGAAAGTGAGAAATAGGAGCCGTAGTCGAAGGCCACGGAGTAATTTTGACCACCTGGGGATCCTACACTTGCTCTGACATCGCACAGTACACGGACACCTCTTCGTTTCGCTTCCATCGAAACGCAGCTGCCAGCGGTCGCAATCGAACCCGGTTAATATAATAATAATAATAATAATAATAATAATAATAATAATAATAATAAT
>JAJIZL010020984.1:83461-134797 GCA_023969395.1 Amblyomma maculatum
ACGGGAGAGGACAACCAGAAGCTAGACGCCCAAATAACAACACTCGAGGTACATGCTGCGGCGAGATCATTTGTAAAGAATACAGCCTCAGGCAAAGATTAGAAAGCCAACGCGATAATTACATACCTAGATGAAATTCAACAGGATAGTTAAGCAGGCGAGTTGGTGATACATTATTAAAAAGAAGAAAAAAACAGCGCGAACAAACGGGGACGAAAGGAAGAAACGACAGGAACAGGTTGTTCCTGTGGTTTCTTCCTTTCATCCCCATTTATTCGCGCAACTTTTTGGATAAGATACCTAAATGACCAGCAACTCCAGATGATAATGGATTTTGTCAACAAACACTGGGACCAAGGCACAGTTCCCGAGGAATGGAGACACGCGGAGATCATAATGACCCCCAACCCAGGCAAACCACCTAGCCTGGATAATCTTCGACCCATTTCGCTGACCTCTTGCGTTAGGAAGCTTGATGGAAAAGTTATTAAGACAAGACTGAGTAACTATCTGGAAGACAATGACCTGTTCCCTGATATTATGTTCGGCTTCAGGCCCAGTCTCTCTACACAGGACGTCCTACTGCAGCTAAAAGAGACTGTCATAAACAGAATAACGGCAAGAAATGAGACCATCAGACTGGCCATAGATCTGAAAGGCGCATTTGACAACATTAGCCACGAAGCGACACTCAAGGAACTCTCGGCAACAAACTCTGGAGATACACCTTCGAGTATGTCAAGGCGCTCCTAACGGACGGAACAGCCATCATTGCGATTAACAACATACGGTCAGAAACGAGAAAAACCCCCAACAATTAAGCCCACACCACAAGGATCAGTTATACCTTCAATACTGTTTAACATTGCCAATATAGGGATAGCGAGAAGACTGAGAAACATACAAAACATAGAACATGCAATCTACGCAGACGATGTAAAAATATGGACTCAGAAGGGGTCCACCGGGGAAAATGAAGAACGGTTACAACTCGCCGCGCAAGAACTTGAGGGTTTCGCTTGTTCTAGCGGAATTCTGTGCTCACCGGAGAAATCGCAATTCATAAGAGTACACTCTAGCAGGTACAAACAACTGGACATCGACATAATTATGAACGGACACCCGATTCGTCAGACGGACACAGTGAGAGTACTAGGGCTGTGGTTACAAGAAGGAGGCAAGCGTGATCACACGATCAAATCTTTTAACACTGTGACCAACCAAATTTCTGGAATGATAAGCAGGATAACAAACAAAAAATTTGGATCAAGGAACAAGACGCAATACGGATATTGACAGCCCTCGTCGTCTCACGCCTAACCTACAGTCTCCCATATCGTAACACAAACAAGACGGAAAGGAACCAGATAAACGTGCTCCAAAACCCTTCGCAAACACCTGAACATAAAACATTTTGTGATGTACGTCGACGCAGTGAGGTACAAAGGAAGAGAGGCGACCGCAGCCGCGGTCACTGACTCACGAGGAAAGCTTATGTACGGAACAACTATACCAACCAAATGCATCTGCGCAGCGGAAGAGGTGGCAGTAGCCCTAGCAATCTCAAAAGCAAACCGAAGACAACACAGTTACTGGATAGTCTCGGACTCCCAAGCCGCCTGTCGAGCCTTCCAAAACCGCAGGATTCATCGCGTAGAAAACAAGTTCCTAGTCGGCCGGCCAGAAGGAACAGACCCAAGTAGGCAACACACAATTATTTGGGTTCCCGACGCTGGGGTAGAGGGTAACATTAGAGTAGATGCCGTCGTCCGAGGTTCCACTAGCCGGGCGGCGGAGCCATCGGTAGAGCCTTTCACAACACCAGAAACATACGGGGAAAAATACGAGCGTGTAGGGAGAGGGGTAGAAAGTACGCACTTCCACATGACAGACTAAACCGAGAACAAGCCACTACACTTAGGCGCCTACAAAAAAAAAAAAAAAAACACATATCCAAACAGAGCCGTGCACAACACGATATGGCCAACACAACACAAAAGCGAATGTGTCTGGTGCGGAGACACTGCTACACTATACCACACAACATGGTGATGTAGGGCAAGCCCCATAATGCCAAAATAGATACCCCTAGTCCTGAGCAGTGGGAGGACCTTCTAGCCGACTCGGACGCGCAGCATCAGCTCATGCTGGTGCAGCGGGCCAGAGCCGCTGCTGAGGCCGACGGACGCCTGGACAGAGGACTGTTGACTACTGCTTTTTCCTAACCCACTACCCCTAACCCCAATTGTCACCAATAACGTTTATCAATAAATCAATCAGTCCTTTATGTGAGCGAACAGCCCACAACTTTTGAAAGTTGCGATGTGCTGTCTTGCTCCTAGAAGCTGCAACAGGCGAACGGCACTGTTTGCCGCCATCGCAATTTAAGTTCCACAGGCCTCCGCAAATGCGTTGAAAAAAAAAACAAAACAAAAAAAAAACATGATTGATAGTCGTAATCGCGTTCCAATGTTTTTCTTTTGGAATTCTAATAATCTCGATTAGATATAAGGCAGGCATCTACTATAAGGTTCGAGATGTGTACCATATAAAAATGAATACGTTCCCGAATTTCAGCCGTCTTGTTACTTCTTTGTATTTCTCAGCAAAGACATGATGCCGCACGCAGACCTGGCTCTGGATGTCGGCGCATTCTAACTTGACACAATTCGTCACTCTAGTTATGACTTCTGCCCCTGAAACTTTAACCCGCTTTCGTATTTACGGAAAGTTCCGTTTGGATGCATTTCGCTCTTCCATGCACTCAAATATATGTAGCTTCACTGAATGTGAAAGAACAGGATTCGTTTGAATTATGTAGCATGGTAGCTGAAAGCAGATACCACGGTTATGTACCACCACTTAAGAACATTGCATCTTTGGGTTAGGTTGAAAAATAAAGGATTACGGATAAAATGGACTCTCACATTTCTCGTTTGGAGCGTTATGGGGAAAATGTCACTTTACAGCATAGTGAAAATACATTTTTTTTTCCTTAGAACTTTAGAACTGCTTCCATTGGAGTAGTCCTTGTACGCCACATATGGTACTCCCCTATAGTGTCTATATAATGCAGAAACCAAATTTACTACCTTGTACGTGCACCACAATTAGTCCTGCGCGCAGCTGTCCCAATCACTTGAAGTTTATCTTTTAAGATATTCACTGAAATTTCGCTCAGATTATACGGCATCACAAAGAGCCCCAAATGCAAAAGAAGAGCGCTACACGCTACTAACGTGGCTCCTAGAGGGTATTTATTTCAGCACCTCTTTCTTTTCGCAACTTTTCTTCTTTTATCCTGTGCATTAAAAGGTACAGAAAAAATGACTAGCCATGTATTTTGCCGAGAAGAAGAGAGAAAAGCCGCTTTGCACTTGAAGCTCCGGAAAAACGCCTCCAGGCACTAGAGAAAACCTATCGGAAGAAGCGAAACTTATTCTTCGGCGGCGTACAACAAGCGTAGAGGCACCGAATATTCAAACACTTTTTCTGCCTCTAGGTACAGTGTGCAAGAAGGGCGCTCTTTAAAATGCCTGACAGAAAGCTGCCGGTGCAGCAGCGAGGTGCCATATTTTAGTTCTTCGAGCTCTTGCATTGTTGCTGGAAGTTAGGGCGAATAATCTCACGACCGGAGGTGCCATTGAAGAGAGTTCTCTTACTGCGAACTGCCTTCTTTCACACTACTTAAACGTTTTTGAACCACAGATGTTCGTTTTGTAATCAACTGAAGTGCGGGAACTTTGTGATTGAGAAGATTGGACTTGCATGGTTGATGATGTTCGACTGTTTGCTCTTCGCTGTGGTTCTCCTTGCATGAAATGTAGAGACTTATATAGCTCTCGGGCTTTTTCTCGTCAAATGTTTATTAGGAAAGCTACAGATAAAGCCTCTTCGCAAATATAGACCTCCGAGTCACCTTTATTATCCGTCAAAAATGACCGCAGATATGATCCCCTTTCAAAAGTAACCTCCATGGTCGTCAGTGAAACCTGGATGTTAGAGGTAATATAACAAGCCACGTTCTATATCTAGGGTATTTGAGACACTGACTAATCGAATTCCATCAGCACTGCGCTACCACAGAGTAGTTTCTTGCGTCTCTGTTTTCGACCCAATAATCTAATTTAATATTGAATGTCTAATGTGCGTGCTACACAAGCCCTCATATAACACCATGTTACAAATACGAGAACACTTAGCGCAACAACATCCTCCTACTAATTTATGAGAGTAAGAAAATTGCCTTGTCCCCTTACTCTAGGCTAAAACAGTGATGATTGTCATCAGAGCGTAACGCGGCTCATTGCCCGTTTAATACTAAAGTAACTGTGCGTCCTTCAAAACAGTATTTCTGGCTGTCTTACTTCCACCAAAAACATTGTAGTCCTTGAATACTGCTAAAGTCCCAGAATAACTAATAAAATAATAAGATTGTAGCTCCACAATTTGAAGTCTGAGGACTTACGCAGTGTCTGCGATCCCTTTGTCTATACACAGGAAGCCACACAAAACTGAAATATGTTATCAAAAAGATTTCTTTACTATGCGAGACCGGACCGTGCACTGATATTCTGAGAACATTTTGGCAGGCACACGTCGAAAGGAGTTTCCTAAACTATGTAGAAACTTCCTTGAAAGGAAGGTTGGACTAGAGCAGTGGAATCATTTCAGCGTAGGTCTTTTAGGCTCAGAGTGTAAGGGAAATGGTCAGAACGCCGCGAAAGATAATGGCAGCTTCTGATGAGATATTCGGAGAGCGCCATAACGCAAGCATTGTACATTAATTTTAGATTGCTATTTTGTTCTGCTGCCTATTTAAACTTTGTTCTGGCCTCTCGTGTTTCGTTAGACACCGAGCGCACATTTATTCCTATTGGAGTAAACAAGAGGATTTCCTGGAGTCGGAAAAGCTAGAGGTTGAATAAGGGCTCACGCAATTACATTATTATATTTGCCCAAAGAGCTTTTTGAAGATTACGCAGAATGAATTCCGAAGCAGTCGCCACATTTATAATGCCAACACTAAGCTTAGATACTATTCAATTTTCAAAATCGCCCAAGGCCTGTTGTTTCTCAAGCCTCCTTCAAAAGCTTGGTAGGACCGCAGGCAATACCATTGTGCATTAACTAACAGATTATTTTTGTGCACGTTGTTGCAATTTTTTATTTTCTGAAGTAAGTTTTAGTGAATGAGCAGGCATATAGAATAAACGTATTCGGATAACTGAACACTGTACGTTCTTCTGCAGCACTGATAACGCTACTAGTCAGGAATATTCCCAAATATACCACCTGAACAAGCAATAGAGCTTTGAGTATCGCCGCACAGAGGCCATTTCGTTTTTAGACCTCGAAGCTATAAAAGAATATGAGCGTTAGACAAGCTACCATCACAAAAATGGCCATTGCATATTATCGGTAATGTAATGATGTGTACTCAGCACCCTCTGCCTCTAAAACTTTATCATTATCAAATTTCATCAATATTGGCTCCTGTAAGAAAAGCAAAAAAAAAAAAACAAAAAACAATCGTGCACATCTTCCTAACCTTTCCGGAACTTGGTGAATTTAAGGCGATATAATGCTTTGTTTATCGACCGAGATAAAAGTTATGCGGAAGTTTAGTCCCAGGTATAGATTTTATCTATGGGTGATTCAACTCCAACAAACCGACACTTTGTTTTTTATCACTTCGAGCATAGAATACAGGTTTATTGCGTAACTAAGAAAAAATCTTATACAGACAAGCGTGCTTTTATAAAAACAATTCATTTCATGACCGGGATCATAAATTTGCAATATCTAAAGCTTATCTACGAAAAAAAGTTATAAACCAGTCGACATTATAACGAATGCTATATTACCTGCCACGAATATATAAAACGAAATAAATACGGTGTTGTGGAAATTTTAAAATCTTTGCTGACACTGATGTTCTCCCAGTTCTCATTGCAGCTATTTTACTTATCTTCCAGAAAAAAATCGTTAATGTGTTCTAAAGCTAAAGCTTAGCGTTGCCCGAAACATTCTTATATATTTACGAAAAGCTACCTTTTCTGGCAGCTGCTCAGTGAAAGGCGAATAGGAACGTTTAGTTAGTTTATGCGCGTCCTTAGAGCTCGGGGAGCTGAAAAATAGGGTTGTCCTCTGCTTAAGGTTGGTTCATAGTCTTCTTGAACAAGCGTTTTTAATTTTTTGTCAAGTGTGGTTTATTGTAGTGTAGGCTTGGGAATATATTGACGATGATAGTTCAACATTGCACTGTGTGAACAAATTTCACTTTTAATGTGCTGTTTTCTGCTAGCCCCAGCGGTTAGTACTGGCATTGTTCCCAATAGGAAATGTTTTTGGAAATGAAGCGCAGAAAACTACAGGAGTTTCAAGAGAGGATCCGCTGATATCGTAAGTGTTACAGTGTGAGCTGATCCTAATAAAGATTTACAAGACTGCGCTTAAGTCTGCTTAGGGACGTAAGTAGCGAAAGCCATTTTACAGGACTGCTTTCACTATATGCATCGTCGTTGTCATCCGATAGTAGCTATCGGCATCGACTAATTCCGTTCTCTCAACGGTAAGGTCCCGCAACTTCTATCTTCTCACTGGTTGTCTCTGAGTGAGTTAAACGGCGATTGTTGCTGAGGGGTGGCTCTGAACGGACCCTAAAGGTAACATACACTCACTGAAGGCAGGAAATTATTACAATGAAGGTAATTTCATTGTGTAACCGGTGCCATACCGTCACTTCTGGCTCTGTTGATGGCTGGTTTTGCGACTATAAAAATGAAAAACATTACATAATGCAAGCTAAAGGGGAGCGCATCCCATGAAAGAGTTTAGTTATTTATTTTAACTTTGTTAATTGTAAAAATATAAGTAAATTGTACTTGGAGGTTTCAAGCCCAATTTTTGAGTGCTGAGATAAGTATTAGTCCATTGCGTCACAGAGGCGAAGGAATGGCTGGCTTTAAATGCCCTCTTATTTGTTTTGACAATATTCCCGCTTTTGTAGCCAGGTGACGTTCCTAAGAGGACCCTACCGTTGAGAGAGCTAAATCACGCATCGTCCTTATCATCTTCATCATGATCAACGTCATTGTCAACGCTGCTACCATCATTATCTTTATGTGCACCCTAATATCACCGATATTATTAACATTCTCAATATCTCTCGCTATATCGTCATTGTCAGTGTACTATCATCACTCTAGACGAAGAGGATTATGATCCGCTCCTGACGAGTGCAGTGCGGAGTAGTGGAATGCCTGGAACTACCGCATTTATGATAAAGCAGGTAATAAAGAAGAAGAAAGCGCGGCGCGCAGTTGAGGTTGGCGGTTGGCTGCTAGTTGGAGGGATGGTGGTTCGATATCCGGTGAACACAGATTTGTTTCTTTGAAATCATGAGGCAAGTTTCTGCAAAAATTACCTACCGACACTTCTGTCTACACCACCCAAGACCCAACAAAGGCGGTCGCCTCTAAAAAAATGCATTCCTAGACATCATACCGTTCCCAAAATTTGCTTCCCACAAATGTTTGGCTTTGCATGGCTAAGCATGAAATGTTTTCCGAGCCTTACAGATAAGTTTCAAAGCTTTAATCAATATTGTGTATATATATATTTAAATTATGATCTCTAAATCTATTTTTGCACTAAATTAGTGTTCATTTCATTCTTTGTAGAATAAAATGAAACGGGCTTTCTCGTAAAAAAAAAAAATAAATCACTGAGAGTGTAGGTGCGCGTAGCCTATTGACCTTCTAACGCCAAAATTAAAATGATATATATTCAACGCGTAGGTATACTGGTTCATCCTGAACATTCATAAATTTTTGAAATGTTAGAGAACTTATAGATAGTCATGAAGCAATCAGCTGGAACTCGATGTGAGCTTTTGTGAGCGATGCGTGCTTTCGGCAGCTGCTTTTGTCAGTGAAACTTTTAGTAAGTGTAGTCAGTGGACTGAAATAAATCTCCTATGTAATTATCATCAATTGGATTGCGAAAATTCCACTTCGGGAGCACAACAAACCCAAATATATATCGTGGGTCATGCAATATTTGCACACAATATTCAATTCTTACAAGCAGTTTCCTGTATATTGTTGCTGAACTACTAAAATATGGGCCAGATAAAATGGCAAAAGATCTTACTTCAGTAAACTTGTTTATATAGCACGAAACTACCTTAAGATATAATTTAAGAGCGAGAAACATTCTTGGCTGCAAAGCAAAGCGCGCCAAATTCTATCAAGGCATTTGGTACAATGCACCTAGTTCACCCACAACCTTTTGAAACAAACCTACCAACTGCTTAAAAAAGTAACTGTTAAGACGTTTTGCCATGTGCGCCTTTATAACCTGCTAATGAATTACACTCTATTTGGCAATAGAACACAGTATCTTGCGGAGAGAATTCGGCGAATCGTTTCCGACTTTCTCGGGGTTCAAAACAGCAGTCTTTCTTGAGCGGTCCCACATTACTGAGAAGTGATTTTGGGAAATAATTATTCAATGCTGAATTTTTTGGTAGCGAAACATTCCATTTGAACATGTGATTTGTGATATAATTCTGGAATGGAAGCTATAGCTTTTTCACGAATGTTCATGCATTCAGTTGTAGTATTGCTATTAAAGGAACAGGGAAGGCAATTGTCACACAATCCTCCTGATTTTTTTATATGCATAAAGATTAATTCTCACCCTGTAGGCTACAATGTAGAGATTTCAATACTGGTTGCTTCTCTGCCATATGTCTGCTGCTGGTATAGATGAACAGGCAACTTCTAAATAAATTTTATCTCTCAGTATAAGATAATCATATAATTAGCTAACCAAGGACTTCTCACTTTCTTGCCTCAAGGGACTACAACGACCATAAATATGTTTCATGGAACGCCTCCTCCCTTCCTTCCGTCCTCAAAATCAGGCATCCCGGGGTTTTGTGTCGTTTAGTTCAATTCTGTAAACACTTGTTTATTGTCTTATTTTTGGCCATAAGCCTTTTTTTATTAAATATATTTCTCTCACTTCTGCACGTACCTCTAAATAAGAACTCAAGAATCGACTAAAAAAAAAAGTTCTATCTCATTTCAACGCTGGGCCAAATTCTGCGGCTTGAGCAAGTGGGATATAATATAGATGGGCTGCTCGCAGAAACTTCTTCATGACTTACTCCGCTTTCATTGGTTATCTGCCGCTCCCTGTAGTGGTCGGACCGTAGCATAGATGTATTTTATCAATCTTGAGATATTGGTTTTCCGACGCAAATGGGCTCTCTGGAGGCGGAACGTCACCCTGGCACCGCCGACGCCATTTAAACGCCCGCACAAAGCCCCCATGAGACACGCTCGTACTTCTTTGGTGGCTTCGCTGGGTTAACTTTACAGCATTTCCAATACCTTCAGTCGCTACGCGCACAATAGTGCACGAACTCCCAAACACATCCTCTTGTGCACCGGGCCGTCCTCAAACCTTTTGGACAACGTTTTACACATCATAATAGTGACGGAGCAACTTTTCACGGCGCCAGGGTCCGCGAGCTGGCTAAGTACCATCCTTCCCAATATAAACGGGAACACCTTGGCGCTTTGCCAAGGTCTGTGGTTCGGATAGTGCGGACGGTATTTCTTGCCGAGGCTGACGGTGCGAAACCAGAAACGACCGCTTCAGAAACGCTAACGCTCTAAAATAAGCAATCAGGCAGTGTGTCTTGCTCGGACTCCAGGAATGAGTCGGAGATATGTACAAGAGGGGTCATAGTGGGACTAGAGGGGGGAGGGGAGGGGATGGTCAGTGCAGAGGGAGCTAAAGGAAGCCTCAAAAGCGGCTTGTGGTACGCAGGTTGAGTACCTGTGTTAACTTTTGAGGGCACATGGCCAGCACCTATCCAGCGGAATGCGTAGTTTAGAAATGATTGGTCTGCATTATTGTATGCATGGCGAAAATCCTAGAGTGCAAAATGACGCTGATATGAGTGCATTGATTTTCACAAACGCGTATAGTAGGCGCTTTGTGAGGGAACCACGTCGCACAAATGCAACTTTTCTAGGCATGGCTTTCTATACTTAGGCAACTGCAGAATATTGCAAAATGGTGTTATAAAAATATGTACAATAGTGCAACTAGTCGATGAATGGCAAAATTTTACTTTTAAAGTTTCGTCTACGCTCGCACGGCCCAGTTAGCAGTGTCCTTCGATCCCAGCAAATAACCGCTGCCTTTCTTTAACAGCGCGCATAGGCGAAAACTACATGTGCCCGCACATACCAAAGAATATATTTGTTGCTTATGTCGCAATGGACAAAACAATGATGCCCTAGTCAACACTCGGAATACGAAGAAAAATATGATTTCTCCTTTCTTACTGGGACTCAATAATTGCCTTTCTGACTCAGCTGAGGCTGAGTGGAATCTTTCTTCGCCAATACGTAACCTCCAACGTGGAGGTTACGCCTGCAATACAATGTTCTGTTCTACAGCCGCTACTGCGCGTCAGATGCGGTCGGCACTTCAGCCGATTGCAGGTGCAATTACATAAATCTTTAGATATGTGAATATTTATTTCAGGCTAAGCATTCAGTGACAGTTTAGAGTAGACTGAGCGAAGCTAGTTTTAAATTAAAAAGTAAATCGTTTGGAGCTAAGTCGTGGTGAAGGGATGCAGAAATTTTGAACTACTGGTTTAGCGTGCACTGATATCGTATAGAAAATGGGCTCCTCAATTTCCGCCTCCATCTAAAAGCAGCACAGCCGAGACAGGGATTTTATCCCACTGCCTTGGGCACAGCTGTCGATCGCCCGGCGCCAGCGAGAGGTGTTGTAAGCAAATAAAAAGCGTGTAGTCCCAACTCACAGATGTCGCGCAGGGAAAGTAGTTCAAGTTTCTTGCTATTTTAAATTAGAGCAGAAATCTAGCATACCCTTCTCTAATATCAATATTGCTCTTAAGCAATTGGACACCATGTCCCAAGAGCTGATCCCCGTCCACTCTATATCTTCTCTTCACACGGAGCCGCAGTTTATGATTTTCTGCATACAGCTTTACTACTGCTGAGCCATCTCCAGTGATGTTTCCGCATACCCTTTGCATAAGAAGAGACTGCTAAGGAACTTAAGCGCACCTAACATCACAGACGCACTTATTCTTTAGTGCTCCGTCGGTGCAGAAAAGTTTTTTAATCATGTTTCTGCGGAACGACTCATGAAATGGGGTAAAATCCAATCTCCCAATCACCCGTAGGTGTGAAGGCATGGGAGAAAGGACAATATCAATGGCCTGAAAGGGTAAGAAAGGAGGACGCTTACCGCTAGCAGCGTAGGATCTCATTCTTGCTTAGGACAGCGGTCTGCAGAATGAGCGCTCCGCTGGGATGTTTTTCTTCTTGAAGATAATGAATTTGCTTGAAAAAATTCGACATCTTTATGATATGCCGAATGTCACAGGAGGTGAATGAGTTTCCCCACAGAAAATAATTATCATTCTATGAGAAAACGAAATTCCCGATGGTGGCACTAACGGTCGGCTAATGAAAGACTTAGAAATATAAATGATGAAGGTGGGATTAGCGGTAACTTGGACAACCTCTATGAAGGGTCTGAGAGTTCCTATTAACGTAAGAACGACCGTAATTGTGGTATTGCAAGAAAAAAAAAAACATACAACTGAGATACAAACAATCTGATAGTGCGCGTGTATCCGACACGAATACGTGCTTCTCACATATTAAAAATTAAAGCGAGAGGGAGCACGTGTCAACCGTCGGATATTGATATTTTATTGCCCTATGTCCTTATTTAAACACTTATCATTTACAACGCTAAGGACATGGAAGAAATAAGGAGAGCTCTTCAGCCCCGTTTTGAGGCCATGGCTCAGTAGCGTGAACGGCCTCCTTCAAAGGCGTCTCTTAACATACAGACACCATTCTTTGTCGACATTAATACACAAATTAAGTTTAAATTGAGCAAACGCAACATCCCGCCGCGCTCCTTCCTACTGCAATAGATCACTGAATCCACTCACTTACGTGGCCTTGATAGTAGCGTGCGTGCCTGTAGACCTAAACTGCGGCTTGAAATTTGGTGTAAAAGGTTGTTTTTTTTTTCACCTAAAAGCATGAGATATTAAATTACAACTCAAGTTGTAAATACTTTTTATGGCAGACACTTAATTTTGAGGTCACTCATGAAGAGGGTTATGTGGCAAGTCTATTCCCCGCCACCGGCACTACCGCATGTTTTCTTGACATCGGACACTTGGCTATATCATAAAATGTAGCATACAATGCAGTGTCTTGTGTACTACAAGACGACCCCGGTACTAAGCTTTACATGAAGGGTCGACTACACAATGGTCGTCACCTCTAGGGCGACATGTTTTATCAGCATGAATTTCAGCTTATTGCTTAAATTCTGTAGCCGCATTACCAGCAAATCCCAATTCTCTCGAGCCACATTATACGTTCAAGGAAAGTGCGCTAATGTTGCTGGAGACATATTTTGTTGCATTGCTTTCAAATTCCTCTAGTTTAGAAGGGCAGCTCTGCAAAGCAAAAAAAATATTCAAGATAGACCAGGCTGACACACAAGAAGACAAGGAAGGACGACGGACAGGGGCGTTTCTGTCGTCCGCTGTTTCTTTGGAGCTTTGGAGATTTGGAGCTTTTGTGAACGCACTGGTTCGCGACAAAAGCTTGAAACCTCGTCAGGTCTGAGGCCTATAACAACAGTGAAGCAAATGAACAGTGAAACGAAAAAACGTGTCTAGGAGCGAGTGCGAGGACTCTATTATATTTTCCCACTGTAATATTCAGGGCTGCTTTGCGTATATGAACTAAGGAATTTACGAAATCGAAGCTCGGTAAAATCAACGTCCTATTTTTTGGCTTCAGAGGAAACTCCTAAGAGTAATAGTATTTTCAGTGTTTGTTCTAAACAATTACCTATTTGCAATTAATTGTGCAAAGTTACGTTCCCTATTTTATGGTAGGCGACACTTGAATCATGTGTGTAATGTGTAATGTGCAACTGTTCAACATTTTTTTCAACCAGCATACTTCGTGGCCTTGATAGTAGCGTGCGTGCCTGTTGACATTTGGCGCCATTTCTTCAAATGTAGAAAAGAAGGACCTTCTTTTCTACATTAGAAGAAATGGCGCCAAATGTCTAAAGTACGAGTTGCCAGCCATTGACGCGCAGCCGTATCACAGTGCTCTTAGGCGCATTTTCGGTAAACCAAAGGTCACATTTACGGTGCCCTTGTAAGCTGATAAAGTGGATGGTCTACGCGATGATGCAAAATAAGGAAGCAAGAAGCTATATCCAACTACACTACTACAATGCTTTCCTATATTTTAAGTTTTGTCCTAATGAGAAGCTCAAGACTGAAGCGAAAAACAGAGACTACCTACGCGATGTGAATACGAAAACGTGATGTCTGTGCATGAGTTCTGCTCTGGAGTTCAGTGACCACACAGTGTACACCGCTGCCCCACCCAGTGGCTCATGAGCAGTAATACTTGAGGAAATTTTTTTTTTCGGTTTTAGTGCTGAACATAGGTCGGATACAATGTAAATTTATTAGGTCGCCGTTACTATGTTAGTTACGCTGCGCCTCTTCCTTTGTTTTCTAGTCGCGCAAGCACCCAAGAGGTCGACATGCGGCACACAAGTCAAAGTCACAATCTTAAGACCGAAGTTACGTGTCCTCCATTTTTTTCTTCTGACAGTGTCCGTTAATCAACTATTATCTTTTGCTTAACACCCAGGCCAGTTCTCTTTATTCGCCCAGTTCATCTCGCTACTCTTACCTTGCTTTCAAATGCTGTAGTTGTATGTGAATCATCATCATCATCATCATCATCAGCCTGATTATACCCACTGCAGGGCGAAGGCCTCTCCCATATTGATCCACTTAACACGGTTCTGTGCTAGCTGCATCCACTTGACCCCTGCGAACTTCTTAATCTCATCCGCCCACCTAACTTTCTGCCGCCCCCTGCTACGCTTTCCTTCCCTTGGAATCCAGTTTGTTACCCTCAGCGACCATCGGTTATTCTCTCTTCGCACTACATGTCCTGCCCATGTCCATTTCTTCTTCTTAATTTCTACTAGATGTCGGTAACTTGAGTTATTTCTCTGACCCACTCTGCACGCTTTCTATCTCTTAATGTTACCCCTACCATTTTTCGTTCCATAGCCCTCTCGGTTTTCCTCAACTTATGTAGAACTCTCTTGGTTAGCCTCCACGTTTCAGCCCCATAGGTGAGTACAGGCAAGATGCAACTGTTGTATACTTTCCTCTTGAGCGATACCGGTAAGCTGCTAGTCATAATCTGCGAGTGCTTGCCAAATGCGCTCCATCCCAATCTTATTCTTCTTGTTATTTCCTTTTCATGGTCCGGATCTGCGGTTACTACCTGTCCTAAGTAGACATATTCGTCCACTACTTCCAGTATTTCGCTACCTAATGTAAACTGGTGTTCTTTCCCGAGACTGTTGAACATTACCTTAGTCTTCTGCATATTGATTTTCAAGCCTACCTTTCTACTTTTCCTGTCTAGGTCATGAATCATTATTTGCAGTTCATCCCCCGAGTTGCTTAGCAAGGCAATGTCCCACTGTTGCTAAGCAGATGAAGTCGATGACTGAGTGTTAACGGGAAATGAGCAGACATCAATCAGCCAGTAGGAACAGTCTTGTTAAAATTTCCTTTGCTGATTATGGCAAGTTCTGCAGAGCGCGTTAGAAACTCTGTATCGTTATATATGTACTTCCTATTCCAAGCCTCCTGTTTCCAGAAAGGTCAGTTGGAAGTCCATTTCGCAGAGTTTCGGCAAACAAGAATCCATTCTATATTAGCTGGAATATGTTCAATCAGAGAATAGAAAGACAAGGACAAAAAAAGAAGGAAACAGACGCGAGCGCTTACTCACAACTGATTTTTTATTAGAAAAGCTAACAGAATATATAGGGTACAAAAAAATTATCAAATACATGTAATAAAGGGGTGAAATTGACAAATATTGACAAAAATGTGGAAAAAGGCAAGTCTGCAAAGATACACAAAAAAAACGTGAGAAAAACTACTTGACCACTGATTCAAGGTATATAATCTCTACTTTTGTTAAGTTAATGGAAGCTTCGCTAACACACTTATCCCCTCCTTTCATGATATGATATGCCTCTATGATTTCCTTCTTTTTTGTCCTTGTCTTCTTTGCGCTACGTTGCCTAAAATGCGAATGCACCAACTCGCCCAATTTAGCATTCTTGTGCAGAGAATGGAAAACCCCAGTTTCACAGGATCTGTCTGCGTTCTCGCCACATTCGTAATCTGAAGTATAATTTCAGCCTTTCTCGTATCTGCGTCCTTCCCTTGAAACCAAGGGCTCGGCATATTATTGCCCCAAACCAAAATTTTGTTGTTTACCAGACTTTTACGTGGGCTTCAAATATTGAGCCCGGTTTAAGGCATGAGCATTTCCATGCTGAATCTATTTCAGCGATGAAGGATTTCCCCCTATCTGTGCAATTGTGCATTCAGAGAGGATAGGAGCGTTTACTTCGCAAGCAATAAACGGGGCTCGTTTCAAGTATTTTTCTTTTTTTTTTTTTGCATCACTTCATGTAACCATTGTAGCTATTCTCCACCAGGGACGCTCTCATTTCGCATGCATGGACTACTCGTGCCTTAGTTGCAAACCATTTTTTGTATTTTTCATCGACATTTACTTTTTTCATTGCAATAATGCCCTCTCTAAATGTATGCTGAAGACGTCAGCACCTGAATGCTGATGAACGCAGTCGTTTTTTTTTTTTTTCTAAAAGCATTTCTCAAGCTCGAATGGCTCAAACAGCCACAATTGTTTATTTGCCCGTTAATGTTTTTCTTTTTTCCGGCGTATGGGAGCAGAACGTGACAGAATATTATCGCAAACAAAGGCAAGACGAATAATCTTAGGCCTCGCATTATACGAGGCGCCGGGGAGTTCTGCGGAAAAGCGCTCATATTTCAACAACTTCCTTGAGTTTGCCAGACATCACAGCCCGTGAAGAGAACACCCAAAAAAGCTGTCAATGCAAACCAATCCCCAAGGAAGGTTAGAGGAGAAAAAACAAACAAATTGAGAACGCTAAGAAGCAAACATATTCCATGCAAAACGCAAACACAATGGCGCAGGCGGCCAGACAAGGCAAACAAGCGGCAGTTGGTTTGCTCTCTTCTGACGCGACCGATAGTAGAGGCTGCGGCCAGCGGCTACTGAGAGCACTCGTGACGGCTTCTTCTGACAAGGAGCAGAAAGCGGTCTGAGCCAAATCAATTTTGCCCTGGCAGGGCATCGATCGACCAGAGTCTCATAGACTCGCCTGCACGCCAAGACCGTAAGGTTGCGAAGTATCGTCACTCGGTAGACACCTAAATAGCTGAGCCGCGAAAAAAAGAATGCGTGGAGAACGACGTAGCTCATAACATCGAGCACTTCCGCACCGATCTATGAGTGTACCGTGAGAACGAGAGGAAGCGGGATTTGTGGAACTATAGAAGATCATACGCGGCCACAGGTATCGCTACGATAGCCTTAACGCTCTACGTTACCGTAGTGAAAAGGCCCTAGGCCAAAGGAAAGTTTATGTTCGGTACTTCCTTTGGTGCTGGCAGAAAGAAGATAACCGTATAGTATACACACTATTTTTCTCTTTGGTTTAATAGGCTTTCGAGCAATGCGCAAGGGAAGCAGCGTGCGATGCGCAGACGCCTTTTGGCATCGAGCACGCATTCGGACCCCATACTTTCTCTCGTGATTTATTGAACGCGCGCAAATGACATGCATCTAAGTTCTCTCGAAGGAGCCTTACTCGCCTGAACGATAGCTGAATATTTTTGCAAGCCTTTTTTCTCGGTGTTAGCATTGCTTCTTAACCGCGATAAGCTACAAATCTAGGAAGTGTTTCCCGAAAAATACGGCGAAGGAATGGGAGCGTTCATTTGAAGCTGAAAGCTTGGTTTTCGTTTCATTCTGAGATTTTGAAAACGTAAACAGCAAAAATAAAATGCTGCTATTTTAAGAGGTTTCAAATTCTTTCACACTTGTATGAACGATGTATACGAACCATGTCGCCAAAGGCTTTGACGGAATATATAGGAAAAATAAATATCAGCACTTTCGTCTTTCGTCGGCGACAGTACTTGCAATCTGGCACTGAATCACTTCCATTTTGCTATGCAGGCCCTGCTTGCATTCGCCGTGGTTATCGGGCACTTCGTGTAACACGATATGCCAGCCTCCGACACCTGAACTGGGTTGCTACCACACCTGCGCGTCTGACAGGGTGCTTCCTTTGCATCTTGCCTTCCCGCCCTTTATTGACGCACCCGGTCCAGTACAACTCATCTTCAAACCAACTTCCGTATCGTCAGCAACATCATCCGCATCCATGGATTTAAGAGCCCAGCTGTGCAACTTTCGCTTGAGTGAGCACGGCGACAGTACTTGCAATCTGGCACTGAATCGCTTCCATTTTGCTATGCAGGTGTGTACAAAGCTTCCTTTATACGCTAAGTAAAGTAACAACGTCTGCTTAGTACTGTTTCCGTGTCCACAGTTGTTGTGCGTTGTTTTTTATGAGTGCTTTTTTATGACCCTTTTACTTTTGCGCGCTGATGATGTGTAGAGGAACCCTGGGCCTCCAACCTTACGCTCGGAATCCCTCCTAGATATTGAATATATACACCGCAGAGCAGATGAAAGTTGTATTTTTCTTTCTTAAAGACGCTCATACTCGCTCCTTGCAGAGTTATAAAGCACAGACGGAATCAGCAGCCCAAGTTAAAACTAATAAATCCGGTCTGAAAACTATTGAAACAAAACTCACTGCCATTCAGGCCCGCTTAAATGTGCTTGAAGACAACTGTAAAACATTAGATGAACTCAGCGTGGAAATTTCTGACATTCACACTCAAACAGATGAACTTTCAGGGTAAGTCAACTCATTAAACTCACTGCATGATGAGCTTGATGATAGATCTCGGCGCAATAATTTAATTTTCGACGCCATTCCAGATTCTGATTAAACCTGGCAGGAATCTGAAGAAAAACTTACCACTATTCTTAACGACTGCCTTCTGGCTTCCTTTCCCCCAAGGCAGTCGAACGCGCCCACAGATTAGGGACTTTCAAAACCAACAAATGTCATCCTATCATTGCGCAATTTTCAAATTTCAATACAAAATACTTAAAAGCGTAACAGCCTGAAAGATAACAAGGTCTCCCTTACTGAAGATTTTTCGGTCGCAAGACCTCTGGCACGAAAAACGCTTATCGAGTTTGTTAAGAGCCAAGCTGGTTCCCCCACCCACAAGCTGAGCTACAATAAGCTAATTATTAACAAGTCATGTTACATGTACGACACTAACACTGACACCGTCATTAACATTGATGCACGCAGCGCACAAGCTGGTTCAACCTCTGCCGCTGTCTCGGATAACACACCCTAGGTACGCGGGAGGGGTAGTGGTCAGGCAATCACAGCTTCAGTATCTGTTCTTTTCACTAATGCCAGAAGCGTTTTGAACAAGTATAACGATCTAACATCAGCTTTTGACACTTGTTCGGCTAAAATATTCGCCTTAACAAAAACGTGGCTCACTGCGCATGTTCACGATAATGAAATCTTTTTAAACGCTGAACATTGTTTTTCTTCCGGTGTGATCGTGGCACGCAGTGAGGCGGCGGAGTGCTTCTAGCTTTTTCCAATGACATCCCTTCATCATGCATCCAGACTAACCTCGAAATAGTTTGGTCCGCGATCACCCTTAATCACCAGCGAGGAGGGTTTGCTATACCGTCCACTTTCCTCGTCGCCTACGTTTAGTGAAGAGCTTTATGATGCTATTAATATGGGCACTACATATTTTCCTTCATGTCCGCTTTTCATATTTGGTCATTTAAATTTTCCGAACATAACATGGATCTCGGACTCTCCTTCAATGTCCCCGTTCTCTTCTCAAGGTCGCGAGTTCGTGGTTGTATGTTCAACATTCTCTTTAGTACAATTGTGTACACAAGCAACTAGAATAACAGCCAGCGCAGCGAATATACTAGATTTAGTCTTAACAAACCGATCCCACATAGTATCACCTATAATATACTTTCCGGACATCAGCGACCACTTGCTTCTGTACTTTGAATTTAACCTATCCACTACGAGTAACCTTAAAAAGAAAAAAAAGTTATACGCGACTACAGCAGAGCGAATTTTGAGGCGATATATAATGAGCTATCTTTCTTTGTCAATGTTTTCCTTGATAACTTTGACTACCGGAGTGTGCAAACTAACTAAAGATTGTTCACAGCTTTAGTGACCTAACTAACTTAACAGTTCATTTCCCTTCGCACTATCACCGATCACTCAAACGCTCCCTGGTATAATAATCACATCAAGCGATCTAACAAAAAGAAACGCCTCTACCGTATCGCGAAGCTTTCCCGAACTAGCGAGCGATGGGCTTCATATACAGTTGCGTCCATCCGTACGTGCATGCGCTCAGAGAAGCTAAAATAAAATTTTACTCACATGTACTGCCCTCAATGCTAACTAGCAATGTAAAAAAATTCTGGCGTGCCATTAATCCGTTCACTGATGATAGCATCGCTCTAACTTACCCATCAGGTGACCCCATTCCTTCCGACGCTCGTGCGATTCTGAATCGCGCATTTAGTGAGAACTTTACAACCTTATCTGATGTACATATGCCAACAATACACTATTCAAACTATTTGATCACGCCGCCAATAACCATTGATATGCCAGATGTCAATAAGCTTATTGATGGTCTTAGTTTTCACTCTGCCCCGGGGTATGACTGTATTAATTCAAAGTTCTTAAAAAAAATTCGGCTTATTCTTCTATAATGTTATCAAAACTTTTCCAGCAATCACTTGATCATTCAACACTTCCTAATGAGTGGAAAATTGGAAAAGTGGTTCCAGTCTACAAATCCGGCAGTAAAGCATTCCCTAGTAATTAGCGTCCAATATCCCTTACCAGTACCTGTTGCAAAATGCTTGAACATATAATATTCTTTCTAAAGCATTCGACAAGGTCTGTCACAAACTACTATTTCACAAACTATCAAATCTTAATCGCTCACAATTTGTCTCTGCTAATGGTTATAACTCCAACTTTACAGAGGTGTGTTCCGGAGTTCCACAAGATTCCGTTCTTGGTCCTCTTTTGTTTCTGATTTACTTTAACGATCTTCCATCTCTGGTATACTCTCATATTCACCTCTTCGTTGATGATTGTGTCATTTGTTAAGAAATAACCAATGCTAACGACATTACATTAATTCAGTCAGACCTTTCTGCTATATGTAAATTGTGCAAGGGTTGACTAATGTAGCTAAATATTAACAAATGCAAACTCATTCGCGCATCTAGAAAAACGTCCTCCCCACCCCACTACTACCTCGAAAACATTTCCTTGGAATCTGTTTCGTCATACAGATACCTCGGCGTCCACATTACTAGTAACCTCGACTGATTCCTTCAAACCACGAGCATAATTAAAAATGCTACGTCGCAACTTTTTGAATGTTCCTTCTCACTTGAAACTGTTACTATACAAAGGTTATTAAGATCGAAACTCGAGTATCTTTCACCGGTATGGGACCCTACTCATGTGAACCTAATTACTGATCTGGAGATGATCCAAAATAACTCTGTACGTTTTATCCTTGCTAACTACAACCGAAGAGCCAGTGTAACAGCCTTGAAGACTAATTTGTGCCTCCCACTACTGACATCGCACAGAAACGTTTTCCGCATCACCCTGTTCCGCAAGTTGTACCATCATCCCGCTTTTCGTGATCGCCTCATTCAGCGTCCAATTTATGTATCCCAATGCATTGCTCATCACCACAAAGTAGGAATTTTATCATGTAACACGAAATGCTTCTCGCAATCTTTTCTGCCGCCAACCTCACGAGACTGGAACCACCTTCCCGCGGAACTTGTTGGCATTACTATGAGCAGTTCCGCGTAGCTCTAGCTAATATTGCATGCTTAGGTGCTATTTGACATTCATGTACATACTGTACTCTCTTCATTTTTTTTTTTTTTGTATTTACCACTCCCCCTCTGTAATGCCTGTGGTCCTGAGGGGTAATGTAAATAAAAATAAATGTCATTGACTCTCACATATTGTAATATAATTTCATATTTTATTTATTCTACCCTGTCGATATCCTGCCCAGTCCTTCTTATTATTTCACTAAATAACCACAACAACAGCTACTGCTTTAATATACAGGGACTAAAGTAGGTTTGAGTGGTTATGAAAGTATTTTGTGCAGCATCATTCCGAAGTTATATTAGGCTTTACAATAGGTAGCAATCTTGTGTAGAGTGTAAACACGATAGCTATATAAGGTGGTCATCGCAAGTATCACGTTCAGTGCTTTTGCGAAGATTAGAGCAAATGGCACGTACACCCGTTACGCAATACGGACTATCTGTTGGCACTGGGAACGAATCAGCAGTCCAAAACGGCGACACCAGTATTTATGAAGTAATTAAGTGAGGAAAATGATTTCCCTGCTCGTTACCCCATCCAGGACAACAAGAGCTTGCCAGTGACTAGCGACGATAAATGTGCATGATAGTATTTTTTTACAAAGGAAGCACACCTAATTTTGCAGTACCTTATCGTTTGCTGCAGGTAGTGATAAAATGAATGGTATTTCGTGCAAACGAAACAAGTAAAAATGGAAATTGACTCATTGCTTGAAAATATTTGTTGAATATCCGGGACAGTTTATATTGATAGCATACTTGCTAAGTAATGTGCTGTATCAGCCTGAAGATATAGAGAAGTAGTCAAATAGAAATTTTATGTCCCCCGAACGCCACTGCACCTTGCGCTTCTGTAAGAATTTAGCCGTATTCCTTCTGATTACGAACGTTGCGGAGTGAAACGAACCGCTATATTTATCAGTAGACATAAGATCTTGATATTATTTGCTGCTGTTATCGACTTTCAAACTGAGCAAAGTACAGGTCAGGCAACGTTATCTATTCTATTTATCCGCGCATAAAAAGCCTGTCAGCGGCAGCTTCTCAGATGCTCTCCATCGACATGAAATCGTGTATTCCTCGGCCCACAGATCCGGTGCCACACCTACTTGAAACGGGTTTTAAGCGCCTATGCGAACGTTTCGCAAGTGGCAGCGGCACTGCAAGGTGCAGTCCCGTTCGAACACTCAATTATGAAAAGCATAGAGAGGGAAAATAGAGAATTCAGCCGCTGCAACACTGTGTTGAACGAAAGTCCCAATCCCTCGGTCTCCGTCTTGCGCAGCCATAAAGGTGGCTGTCGAGGCTGGAGCCCTGCACGCCTTTGCTGAGTGGCCACAAAGACTTAACGATCGCAACACTAATGGCAAACTCCACTCACATGCAATGTGCACAGCACCTGCGGTTTGCTTTTCCGGAGGCCTCTGGATCTTGCCGCTTCCTCTTTGGCATGCAAACAGAGGTATTCGCCTTCTACATTAGTGGCATAAAGTTCCGTTAGTATATTTAGGAGCCAGTGTTTAAGGGCAGTGGACATTGTGTTGTTGGCGTCTGGAGTTGCCTTGAAGTTGTCTTGCTGCTATCTTAGAGTAAGTATTACCGTTACATAATTATAAACACCGAGTAAGGGGCTGCATCAAGCCTGGAGTAACCGCCACGTCCTCATGTTTTAGTGCACTAGGGATTGCAAAGGCCGTTTCATAAGAAACCTTTGCAGCATTTCGTACTGTACTGATTCTACCTCTATGAAAGTTCATTCCTAATGTCATTTTTTTGCTTTTATAAACGTAATTGGCAGGCCCGTAGGCTTTTAGAGGCAAATATTCAGTTCGAAATACATTTATTTTGCGTATTTAATTGGCTCGGTCCAAAACAGCAGCAAGAACTTCCTTTGAACAAGAAATTATTTTCCTTGTACCAAACTATCTAAGGTGCGACGACAATCAAATAATTACACTCATCATAGGCAAGAGCCGAAATACCATTCAATTCGTGGCTGTTTTAACTGGGCTTATGGTTAGAAAAAGTGATTTTGGAATTTCGCTCACCTGTAGCTGCCAGAAGACACCCGATGTCACGGTAGCCTGCTCGAGGTGCTTTTTGACAGTAGGCGCAGGGCGCGTAAATGTTCTGAGGCCACTGAGTATGCTTTTGAGCTGTACCTTCCGGCGCTTATGATGCTTATGGGGTATGGATTTTCAGGTTATTCAGCGTCATAATTTTTTTACTATAGAGCACAAAAGTGTCGATAAGGGCTAGAATATCTTTAAGCGCGTTATACACAAGCTTAGACAATTTTCGGTGGCTGAAGGAATACCTAGAAAAAATTTCAAGTAAGCGAGTTGGCTGCACAAAAAAAGAAAACACAAAACATGAATATCGTAACATCTAGTAAACAAAGAAAATGGGGTAATTACACTGTAAGTTGTGGGGCTCCGCAGCCCCTTTAGGTGTTTTAAACGACGCGCGCGTCTTTCTATTTGTATTGTGTTTGCACGGGCAGCGCGAGTGCGCATGAGCAAGCAGATAATCTTGGGGGGGCGTGATGTTAGCGGCGACAGACGAGGGTAGATAAGCGCGTGCAGAAGCGAGGCGCGGGGCTTTTTGCGCCGGCGGAAAGGCCGGCGCGGGGCAACCGGGAGCGTCATGGGCCAGCAGGGTGTGCACGGACGACCGAAAGAAGATCGCCGACGCGAAGATTGAAGCAGTGCCTGCAGGAACAGCCTAGCCGTATTTCTGTGAGTTGCTGTGTGCGAGGGGCAATCTTTCTCGTGTCGCCGTTAGCGCTTTGGCCCCATTGCTCGTTTTTCGCTCCGCAGTGTGTGTTGTTTCGCCGCGGTAAGGCCCTGACATTCTTGCCGCTTTCCGTTGTTCTATTGTCGCGCGCATGAACAGCCTGTTCTCAGCGCAGTAGCGCCTTATGTTTCTCTGTTTTGCCTTTTTTGTTGTTTATCCGGAATAAACCGGTGTTTTTTAAGAGACTGGATTTGTCACTCGTCGAGCGAGACCATGGCTCGCGGACCCGTTTTTTGAAGGCGAGGCCTTCAAAGTGTAATCAAGAATAAATTAATTTTACTGAGGTTTGTAGAGAGGAGCAAATAATTTTTATGCTTTATTAGGATAAAAGACTTAGTCTTAAAAAGACAAACTTAAGAGGTAGCACCGCAGAGTCAGATGAAGAAATCAGAGCAAATCGGCGCGATAGTATCCCTGCTGCTTGTAAAGGAACTTCTTCAATAAACTCCAATGTGAGTGGGCGATGTTCTGAAGTAGACAGCAAACAACAAGGAGCAGTGTTTTCATTAGAGGAAAAGAGCATCAAGCCTCGTCTATATGTAAAGTTGGTGTTCACTTTCGATACTTTCGCGCAACTGCCTTTCTGTCAATTTGACGCCAAGAATTGAAACTTGCTCTTCGGGTCGTTCACAAGTTGTCGTAAGGGTTGCTGAAAAATTTAGATACTTTCAAAGACCAATGACCTGTTATTTTCGTTAAATGAGACCCGCAAGCAAAACCTGATGCAGGTTCGCTGATGTCTTCTCATTATGCCTTATACTCGTGTATTATGGTGCCACGTCTCCCTCTGCCTGTAGCCTCCACTGAGGAATTTTTCGTTTAAAAACATATATATGAATGATGCTACACTGCCAACCAGAAAACAAAACGCAGTAAAAATCATAAATGCAGTGCCACGACTTAGTTTTTGTAGGTGGCAGAAACAAAACGCTTCTTTCTGTTAGGGACACAGTGCTTTCGGAATGCTAAGAGGCAACCAACTGACAAGCACTTTCGTCGGTGCAACACATAATTGCTGATATGTCATGCCTTGATATACAATTCTTGCCTGCCAAAGGGCAGTGGGCAGTATTCATGAAACAAATTAATTAATAAATATTCACAAGTAGGCAACGTGCATACTGTCCCCAGTCTGCGAAATTGGGAGCGTACAGTAAACAAGTTCTTGCTGCTGGCCTTATTTTTATATGCACTATATTTTAGCTCCTAATTCCCGTGTAAATAATGCGCCTCTAATGCTTCGCATCATCTGTATGCAAATTTGCTGAAAATTTTGATTGTATTACATATTCCATCGCGTAAATATAAAGGCTGCGGAGTAAATTAATGATTTTATTGTATCGACATGAATCATTCATTATGACTGCTTTTGGCTGGTTTCTTACGCGTAGTGCCGCTCAAAAGAGAGTGCTGCCTGAAAGACCCGTTCAAAAAAGGTTGCTTCCAACATGGATGGAAAACGGATTAAAAGGCACAGCTCTTTTGTTATAGTTTCTTTGCTCAGTTCCAATTTACCGGTACCTCTTTTATTCTAGCAGAACATAACTGTTGCGCGCCTGTGCAGTGGCATTTCGGAGACTAAAAGTTCGATCTAACGACTCTGCGAAGGTTTCCCAATAATTGGGCAAATGGGCGTTTGCCATTTGACCTAATGAGTGTGGTCGGAACGCAGGTTATACAGGACCGCTGCAATGGTTACCTAGTTGCTCCATCTTACGTCGAGATATGTTTCGCTCCTTAATTCGTGCAAGATATGCTGCCTAGAGACGAATATAACAATTGCTTAGTGACGTCCGTATTGGCATTTCTGAGAAGCTCGTCTATGCTGCTTTGCTCCTTATAGGACGCTGTGGCGGTGGGATGTCCTAACAACTACAACGTATTGGTGGGAGCAGTAGTGCAAAATCATCGTTAACAAACTTCTCCCTTCTTCTGTCTTGCTCTGCTGCCTTTGTGAAAGATTTTCGACCAACTAGCTCAACGTTCGACTCTATTATTGTTCATCTTCACTTGCTGCATTTTCCTTGTGTCTGTGTGTGCTTCTTCTGTCTTGTTGCCTGCTCTGCTGCTTTTTTCAACTCAGCGCTCGGCGCTATTATTGTTCAGCTTTACCTGCAGCATTGTACTTGTGTCTGTGCGTGCTTCTTCTGTCTTGTTGTCTGCTCAGCTGCCTTTTTGCAAGATGTTCGACCAACTAGCTCAACGTTCCACTCTATTAATGTTGACCTTTCTTGGTCCAGGGAAACTAATCAAGGGTACCTAACAGCAATGTTGACTTTTATGCACGAGATAGCCAATATACTCCAGTAATGTATAAAAAAGCATGCAGACAGGATGCATTTATAACATTCATTAAAGTTTTTTTTGTGATCTAATTCTTTTATGAACCGGAGAAAATATTTTGCCTTCCAAAATTCGCAAACAAAACTATTCATTTCTGTACCATTATAAGCCATGGTATATCTGTTTCCTATATTTTAGATTAAGTGTACCAGAGACATCCTGGAAAGCTTGGAAAGAATAACGAATTTGGGAAACGCGCTTATAATTCGCAACCAGTTCGGCAGTGCTTTTGGTATGTCGGAACAGTGCAGCGTTAAGTCACAATTAGCTCCATGTATTAGAGAAATGATGTACAACGAATTAGGGCTGTCCGATTGCCCTAGCCTTAATTATTTATGGCACCTGAATAAATATAAAAGGAATGTCCAATTTATTTCAGTTCACTCAGATTCTATATGCCATTTCGCGCTGTCTTACATTGTTATGCTTCTCTTTGAGTATGACACAGTGCTTTCTTGCTTTAAGCTTATCTAAGATGTTTATATTAAATCATTGGGCATTTATAGTTAACGAGAGAAATCAAGCATGACGAAAATTTAGTATTGGCGTTTGCACCTCTATAAACCCAATTTGCCAAGAAAATGCTTTTTGTGTTTTGTGCGATAGAACCTTCAAATCGGCACCAGTCTGAATAGTTAGAAGAAAGCGTCAACACAATAAAACAGCAAGAATACCTTCGAAAGGACGGATGAAAAAAAGAAGTGACAGAATAACAATTGTTCAGTATGAAGTCGTTCTACATTTTTGGTCATGTTGTTTGCAAAACTTTTAATTTGTGTTTTGACTTTAGTTTCCTCGTGTCATGTGCAGAACTAACCACCTTAGTTTCTGCAAACGCGAGCCGTCTGCGCCCTTAACTGCGCAGCTATGGTTTAATGGTGCACCAGAAGCGTGCAAAACGCGCGATGGAATGTTTTATCTGCACATTTTTGAAGCACTAGTGTACAATGAATTCAGTTCTAAAATATGCTTGTACTAGCGTTATACTTGAAAGATTTAGCTTTAGTCGTCTGTGGAAACAGAAGAAATTTTCGCCGCAGCTAGGTTTCCATCCGTAAAATTATTCTGCTCTAATTAGAATATCTTTCAATATGCTAACGAGTGCGAGTTAGTGCGAAATTCAGTTTTATGGCTCTCTTATCGTTTATACCTCAACGTCTCAGTGATGGGGCGAATAAACTGAATGGCTCTTTTTCTTGCACATTGGTATCATCAATAACAACGCGCGATTACATTTCTTTAAATGCTCACTTAAGTTTCCTTTAGAGCAAGGTAAAATGCATTTAAAGATGAGAAAGGCGAGAAAACGGCTCATGGCGATTGAAACTAAATTCTTAACGTTTTGGGAGAGCCGATTTTCGAATGCAGTATGAAATCTCAGCCGCCCCTTCCTCTCCGCCCAGCGGCTGTTCTGAACATTAGATTAATTGGTCCAATGTAAGACGGTGCGGTTGCAAGGAGAAATATAACTTATAGCGTCAGCAAACAGCGGGCTCAACACTGCGCATAGTATAGAAGAGGCTATTAGGCGCAAGAGTGATGAAGGCGTTTCTAGTGCGTGAGTCTGCAAGAAGCTCCTACTCTTTTCACAGTTGAAGAACAAAACGTTTTTTTCTGTTTACGGAGGAACCACAAAAAACATACTTAATTGGAAACGTTTGCGTTCTTTAGGCAGCACCTAGCTGCGAGACATGATTTTTGCGTACCTAACACGCGGGTGGCACTAGGAACGCATTTTCTGCAATCATGGGAACTCGAAGAAATTTATGCACCCCTCCTTCTGACGGGTGCTCTCTTGACGTGTACAGTAAATCTTCCAGCATATCTGCGCTGCCCAAGCTTCAGCTTAGGTCAGTGCCGGCGTAGACGTAATGTGCGACGCCTTACTCACTAATGATTGAGACACCTTGAAAACCTAATAGAAGGGCGATAAATCAACTATTAGTTGTTCAATTTTTGTCTGCGATTCAAGTGGGGTTTTCCGAGCTGTGACATCCAGCGACACTGCAGTGTACGTTTTAGAAATGTGCCAGGCGGAAGAGGTCTCTATCCCACAATCTCTCAAAAAAATATTGAACTGTGCCTTCACATGCTATGAGGTGCAAACTATGAGAAATTTTCTTATCTTCCAGTGTGATTAATACGTGCGTTTATAAGGTTATAAAGAACACACGTCAGGTCCAGAACTTCACCCGTTCCAAAGCTCACTCGCAGTTCAAAAACATTACATTGAAGGTACTGAGTAGCCTATTGTCTTAAATAATTTGCGTCGCCTTTTGTAATTGAGCCACAGCGTGTCACTCTTCATCTCATTATTGTGCTAAAATATGCTTCTTTTATGTTTGAAAATGGCCATTCATCTCGACATATGCTTGTGGCGTCGACTAGATAATCATTTTTGTGACACATATAAATAGGGTATTTCGCATCGCGGGTATGTAACGAGAAGGAACTACATGGTTCTAAATATTCGTGGTAAGAAAATAACAACACCGGCGAAACGCAAAACATTCGTTTCAGTTGATCAAGTCTTAGATGCTTCACTATGTAAAAGTGCCCACCTCAGTATGATGGTAAATGTGGAGGATAATCCAGGATGCAGACTGGACTGCACAGCATGGGTCGAGGTATCAGTTGCTGATATCCTTGAAAAGAATGGAAGAACGGTATAGTAGTTGGCTGCGCACTTTGCAGGGAAAGTTGTGCCCAAATGGTGACTTGTTGCCATGGCGTAAAAAAGTCGTTTTGCTTCAAGAGAGCACGTCCGCTTCAGGAGTTCGGCACCATATCTTCGGAATCGCTTTCTGCAGTGATTATTACTTGCTGCGAAAACTCTCACGCGAAAACTTTCCTGCTTTCAGCATTCTTGAGGAACGACCTCTCTTGGGCGACTCGATAAAACGTGACGCAAAATGAATGCTCCTTTCTTCCGACTTCGCACGTAGCCTGCGAGTCGCGCGGATGAAGTGAGCGCCGACCAACCTAGCAGCCGCGCCAGCGCGGCTCTGAATGCTTCAGTGACGCGAACGCGGGAAGCGGGAAAGAGTTCCGCATTTTCCTCGCGCTTTTTCCTCTCTGCCATTTCCTTTCTCTTCCTCATGGACCCGTAAAGAGCGGGTGCGCGAGCGCAGGATGTGACGTGCTGATCGTTCCGTTCACGTGACCATGTGCGCGGCACGCCCAGCGCGGAGTCTGCGGCAGTGAGCAAGTGCGCCAGTCGGCTGCGCTTTCACTCGCTCATCATCGGGCCAAGTGGCTCCTACGCTCGAGCACGCTGGGCGGCCCTGTTTGTTTAGGAACACACAGGAGAATATATGTCAGAGTGAGCGTCCCCAGCGACTTGTGCCTGTTTTCAGCTGAAATTGCTCATTTCAGTACGTTGACAGCAAACGTTACATTTCTTTATTGTTCTTTATTGCTGAGCCCATTATGCATTATTTACTTGTGTGTTTTTACGACATTAGAATTATCGGTCATACTCTCCCGAGGGCAGGTCGTACCACTGCCCAACGGAAGCGATTGTGCGCGACGGCTAATAAGGGCTATTAGTTCTTCCCTGTGTTAAAAGAAAGAAAATTTCGAAATATCGCAGCGGCGTTTGAATAAGATGCAGCCCTTAGCCACACCTAATCCTTTATCGGCGAGCATGATGTGCTAGTTTTGCATTGTAAAACGTTTACTTTTACTTCCACATATCCCGTCAAATGCGTCCCGTGATAGAACCTTAAAACAATTCTGTATAAAGTATAACTTGGGCAGGAGAGGAACAGTGCCCCAAATAGATAAATAATGACAACGGCTTTTTTGTACATTGGAGCCTTTATTTCTGAAGAAAATTGAATTCATTCTACAAAATTTGTGCATTTAATTGGAGTATATGGAAATTTAAAATGCGGGTTATACGAGAATCTTTTGTTATCTGTGACTGCGGTAAGATTTAGTCATCTCAGCTCGACTGACTCGGAAAAGTGACAGCCGACAATAGGATGCATACTAGAACATCCATTTTTGTTAGCCGCAAAGCAGAAGAGGCAGAAATGCAAGAATTTTATTTTTGAGAATGAAAATAACAGCCTTTGCTACAATTGCATAATCCTCGGTGGATTTGTGCGTGATCACTTCTAGAAATCGCTTAAAGACATATTATCGTGGTTAATTACATTCAGAAATTTCTTATATTGAAATATCAGAGTTAGGCTATCATTATCGATAATAACGTTCGCACTTCCGTCATGGCGTAAAAATATACATAAATTAAAGGTCATAAAGGAGAGGGCCAAGGATATTGCCACGAGGAACGGCCCGCTGTAATAGGTCTGTTCTACGATTTATGGTCATTTATGCCAACGTGCTGCAAGTAGGCAGGATGGTATGACTGAGAATACAGCTTTCAGGATGTCGTATATTTGATTTACCAAATAAAAGTAAAATCATTTGCGAGGATACAAAGCACTATATGTGAAAAACATTGTCATTAACCTTTTCCTATTTCCTTACAACATAAAAGGATTGATGAACGATAACACGTGATGTACCAAAATTGCCTAATAAATCCGTTAACGAATCTAAACGCAGTACTGTTAAGTTTGCGTCTTGTGAAACTTTTGTAAAATGTAAAGTATCATTCAGGCTAGTTAATAAAGCGAGTAAAGAATTTCGTTCTTCAAAGGTTACTGGTTGGACGATGATGGCCTTAGATGCCTATACGCTATTAAAACCAACACAACACAACATCAAGTTATTGGAAAAGTTTATTGTGCATATATAAATATATTGCAATGAGCCGCTAAGGTTATCGTTGGTTACGCGATGAGAAATCAAGGGTGCTTGTTGACTTGATCGGCAGCGAAGCTTTGTATTGCGATAGAAAATTATATAGGGAAAGTGCGATGCAGTGACCACAGGATGGTGAAGTCCCGAATTAGCCTAAATCTGAAGAAGGAACGCAACAGATTAGTAGGAAAGAAACCCATCAATGAATTAACGGTGACGGGTAGGGCAGAAGAGTTCGGGATCTCGCTACAGAACAGATATTCAGCTCTAACTGAGGATAGCGACATTACATTACAAGCAATGAACAATAATTTCACAGATATCATTACTGAGTGTGCGGTAGAAGTAGGCGGTAGGATAGTTAGAGGGGATACCGGAAAGCGGTCTAAGGAGACGAAAGATTTGATTAAGAAACGCCAGAATATGAAAGCTTCTAATCCAACAGACCAGGTCGAATTGGCCGAGATATCAAAGCTAATCAATAAGCGCAATGTGGCCGATATAAGGAAGTATAATATGGAGCAACTTGAATATGCTGTAAAGAACGGGGGAAGCCTTAAAGCGGTAAAGAAGAAATTCGGCATAGGCAAAAACCAGATGTAAGCGATAAGGGAAAAGCCAGGCAACCTCATCACGAATATGGCCAAGATAGTCAAAGTAGCCGAGGAGTTCTATACAGGTCTCTACAGTAGCCAAAGTCGTCACGACCGTAATGAGATTGGCGGTAGGGAAAAATAGTCAGACGTTCCATCAGTGACGAAGGACTATGTCAAGAAAGCATTAGAAACTATGAAAAGGGGGAAACCAGCTGGAGAGGATCAGATAACTACAGATTTGCTGAAGGACAGGGGGATATCGTGCTAGAAAAACTGGCGACCCTCTATACGCAATGCCTGGTGTCATCGACGGTACCGGTACCATGGAAGAATGCAAACATTATCCTTATTCATAAGAAAGGGCACTCTAAGGACCTTAAAAATTATAGACCAATCAGCTTACTGTCTGTTACGTATAAGGTATTTACTAAGGTAATCGCTAATAGAATCAGGACAACTTTAGACTGCAATCAAGCAAAGAATCAAGCAGATTTACGGAATCGGTACTCTACTATCGATCATATCCATACCATCAATCAGATGATAGAAAAATGCTCGGGATATAACCAGCCCTTATACATAGCATTCATTGATTACGAAAAAGTATTTGACTCAGTGGAAACCTCGGCGGTGATGCAGGCAATGCGAAATCAGGGGGTAGACGAGCCGTACGTGAAAGTGCTGGAAGATATATATGGTGGCTGCACAGCAACCATAGTTCTGCATAAAGAAAGTGACAGAATTTCCATAAAGAAAGGTGTTAGGCAAGAAGACACAATCTCCCCAGTACTATTCACAGCTTGCTTAGAGGAAGTATTCAGAGATGTATTCAGAGAATGGGAGCAGTTAGGGATAAGGGTAGATGAAGAATACCTCAGTAATCTGCGATTTGCTGATGACATTGCATTGCTAAGCAACTCCGGGGATGAACTGCAAATAATGATTGATGACCTAGACAGGAAAAGTAGAAAGGTAGGCTTGAAAATCAATATGCAGAAGCCTAAGGTAATGTTCAACACCCTCGGGAAGGAACAGCAGTTTACATTAGGTAGCAAAGTACTTCAAGTAGTAGGCAAATATGTTTACTTAGGACAGGTAGTGACCGCAGATCCGGACCATGAAAAGGAAATAACAAGAAAAATAAGATTGGGATGGCGCGCATTTGGCAAGCACTCGCAGATTTAGACTAGCAGCTTACCGGTATCGCTCAAGAGGAAAGTATACTACAGTTGCATCTTACCTGTGCTCACCTATGGGGCTGAAACTTGGAGGCTAACCAAGGGAGTTCTACTTAAGTTGAGGACAACACAGAGGGCTATGGAACTAAAAATGGTAAGGGTAACATTAAGAGATAGGAAGCGTGCAGAGTGGGTAAGAGAAATAATTCAAGTTACCGACATTCTAGTGGAAATTAAGAAGAAGAAATGGGCATGGGCAGGACTTGTAGTACGAAGAGAGGATAACCGATGGTCGCTTAGGGTAACAAACTGGATTCCAAGGGAAGGAAAGCGTAGCAGGGGGCGGTAGAAAGTTAGGTGGGCGGATGAGGTTAAGAAGTTATCAGGGGTGCAGTGGATGCAGCTAGCACAGAACCAGGTTAAGTGAAGAAATATGGGAGATGCCTTCGCCCTGCAGTGGGTATAGTCAGGCGATGATGATGATGATGATGAGAAAATTATATAGTCTCAACAAAAGCAGGTCTGTTTCTGGCGGGTAGTTAGTGGCATGAGGATTAAAGACGATTTCACTTATTCAGAAATGTGGCGCAACAAACACAAACACAAGATAAGATACACAACACACGCGCACACTACCAACTGTAATAGGAACTGAAAACACTTCCTCTTCACCACTCCTCCTGTTCTACACTCAGGCACATCTCATCTTCCTCTTCTTTGCCAAGGGGATAGTGGCACTTTCTTCCTCGCAGACGATAAGCATCGTCTAAACATGGCAGTCACCAATCTCATCTTCCAAGAATATTTATTACACTCCTGTACCTGACAAAATTCCCGTTCTAGAAGCGCGGTCTCATTCTGGTTCTAATTTGTTACTTTTTCACTGCGCTCACATATCAATCAGTTCATTTTCTTTTCAATTCTATATTAAGAAATTAAGAAGTAAAGATTGGTAGGCTTACTCATGTATAATATTTCATAAAAATGTATTTCAGCTAGTATCACACATATATTTGAGATATCTATAGTCAACTAGTCTATTCCACATATCCATCTGCACAAAAATTCGAAAACAAAAATAGAAATTTGTCTTATATGCCGTAAGAATATGTGAGATCAACTGGTGAAAATAAGAAAAGAAATAATAAAATCTAATAGACAATTTTTCAACATTTCACAATTGGATTTTAAAGTTTACCTGGGCAACCGACATAGTGGTGGCGGCTGACTATGTCGCCGAGAGAACCCAGAAATTCAATTACAGTACCTCATTAGTGCACAGTCTCGCAAGAAGGGAGAGTAGTTGCAGCTCATCCGCAGGGCTTTCTTCACGCCGCCTGCCTACGCCATTAGTGATTAGCTTCCGCGCTCAGTCGCAACTACATGTGGCATGCATAAGCTAACTGGGCTAAATGGAGTGAATCTAAGCAAGATGTGTTGTCAGCTAAACACGGCACCTCTAATCGCGGAAATGCCATCGTGCTTGCAGCTCGCCATTCGACCGAAACGAGTATATTTAGCGCTGTAGTGACAGAACTACAGCCGTTTCTTGGCATCACGGGGTCACTGGAAATAAAAACCATCGAAGAAGCAGCGGAACAAAAATAATGCAATCTAGATGACATCAACCAGAATGTGCAATTTATAATCGATAAAGATGCAATTGTGCGAGCAGGTGAGAAGAGTACATTGCTGCCTCACTAACGACATCCGCTTGGCGGCTGCTTATTGCGAGGACCGTGCACAGGTGTCATGATGAAAGAAAAAAAATTTTAACTTTCGTGAAAACTCGACATGGTAGGTCGGGGGCGGGTTGGTTAGCCCAGGGCTCAGTCAGCCATAGTGGCTGTACATTCTCTACCAGCCAAATGAAAGTTTTCCTCCAGATTTTTGCTGGACAGCACGGCATACAACCTGGAACTGAAAGCATCCAGTGATACATCGCATAATTATTTATTTATTTTATTCATTTTATGTACCGGGTGCAGAGTACATTACGGAGGGGAACGGCAACTCACAACACGAAAACAAACTCGAACCGTTATAAATTAATACAAAAAATAAAGGTAGAAATTATTATTGCTAACAGTTTTCTGAAAATGTGAAAGATTTTATGAACAATAATACTAAGAGGTGTATCAGAGTAACATAATAAGTCAGTTAATGAAGACGAACACATACGTCTAACTTATAAGGACCTTTTCCAACTGAATCGGATTACTGATGCTAGTTAATAATGCAGGTAAAAAACTCCTTTCTTTACAGTTGCTGGGAAAATATGATTGTGCCCGTGCCGTTGTATTATAATGGGGTGCTGAGACTTTTTGTTGATATTTATGCCGATGATAACTGAAGGACTCTGGTTAAATCCTTCGGGAGCAAAGTTTAGCATTATGGTAGAAAGTCGCATGAATTCGCAAATCGTATGAAAGTTACACCTTCTAAAACTTAACCGTAAACAAGCGCCTTTTCACCTAAACAAACCATCGTACGTTATCTTAATACGGCCTAAAATTGAATATGCGTCGGCCATCTGGGACGCGGATCACGCATACCTTATAAAAGAGTTGGGATCATTGCAAAACTGTGCCGTTAGATTCATCTGTTCGGATCATTCTCGTGATACTAGCGTCACCGCACTAAATGGTAGCGCCGAACTTGATACGTTATCACAATGTCTCAAACAAACACGCCTGGCTCTTATTCATAAACATTGCCATCATGTTTTGCTGCATGCCGATTTTTTTATCATTTCAATCATGTTTTCCACGTCACCACCAGCCACTGAAAGTTAAACGCATGTCACGCCACATTTCTTCTTTTTCAAATTTTTCATACCTCTTACTATCGTCGACTGGAATAATCTGCCATCACACATCGCTTCAGAAAGGAAGCTTAACAAGTTCCAGGACCTACTAACCCAATTGTCTGTGTAGCCTTACTCATTGATTTACAACATGCTGATTCCACTGTTTTGTTATTTTGTTTAGTTCCAGTGGTTATATTAGAATAGAAGAGACATCTGGGCGAGTTGGTACGGTATCATGATGAAGAAACAGCGCTACAGACGTGGACGGAGGTCAAGAACAAACAGGACGGGCGCTGACTCGCAACTGAAGTTTATTGAAAAAACACAGAGTATAAATAACCCAGCCAGTTTCAGTTTAGGCGTTCAGTCGTGTCCGACTCTTCGTGACCCTATGGACCATGTCACGCCACGCTTTCCGGTCTCTCACTATCTTCTTAACAACACATAGCTTCATCTGCAATGCCTCGAGGATGCCATCTAACCATCGCGTTCGCTGCCTACCCCTTCTCCGGCGACCCTCAACCTTTCCCAACATCAAATGTTTCTCCAGCGACTCCTCTCTTCTCATCAGATGACCAAAGTAGCTGAGCTTTAACTTTAGAATTTGACCCTCCAATGAGCAGTCAGGGTTTATGGTCGACAATATCGACTGATTTGATCTTCTGGCAGTCCAAGGAACTCTCAAGAGTCTTCGCCAGCACCACAATTCAAACGCGTCAATTCTTCGGCGGTCAGCCTTTTTCACAGTCCAACACTCGCATCCATACATCACAACTGGAAAGACCATAGCACGAGTTATACGGATCTTGGTTGGCAGACTAATGTCTCTGCTCTTTACTAGGCGGTCAAGGCTAACCATTGCTCTCTTTCCCAGAAGCAGGCGTCTCCTAATTTCATGGCTGCAGTCTCCTTCCGAGGTAATCTTGGCGCCCAAGAACAGAAAATCTGTCACAGCTTCCACTTCTTGTCCATTGATGCTCCAGGACTTGATAGGGCAAGACGCCATGATCTTCGTCTTTTTAATGTTCAGTTTAAGCCCAAACTTCTCACTCTCTTCTTGTACGCGCATCAGAAGTCTCTTGAGTTCCGCTTCACTTTCTGCCATTAAAGTGGTATCATCCGCATATCTAAGGTTGTTGATACGTTTTCCAGCAATCTTCACTCCAGCTGAAGACTCGTCCAAACCGGCCTTCCTCATGATGCACTCTGCATATAGGTTAAATAGGCAGGGCGACAGTATGCAGCCTTGCCTCACCCCTTTCTCAATCGGAAACCAATCAGTAAGACCATGCCCAGTTCTGACTGTGGCCTCTTGCCCTTCATACAGGTTCCTGAGGAGACAGATGAGGTGAATTGGAACTCCCATCTCTTGGAGAGCTTGCCACAATCTGCTGTGATCTACGCAGTCAAACGCTTTCGCATAATCAATAAAGCAGAAGTAAATGGGTTTCTGGAACTCTCTTGCTTTTTCCATGATCCCAGCCATGCAGCACCAAATAATACATTAAACAAAAAACCAAATCTTTATGACCCCACACACACCATGATCAAGAAACCCGACTTCATTATTTGTCAAAGCGATTGACAGTTCACTAACTCATTTTTCACCGAATCGCATGATATGCCTGGCCTCAATGATTTCCCGGTTAATCTGTGCCAGATGGGCATCCAAAATGCCTGTCTGTGTTAGATAAGGATGGCAGCCATTACACCCCTTACAGTGTACAACAAGATAAGATCCTCTACCAATCTCTAATGATCTCTCGTGCTCTCGTAACCGAACATTGATACACCTGCCTCTTTGACCCACATACACTTTATCACAAGATAACGGAATCTTATATATCACTCCTACTTTACTTGGAACATAGGAAAACTCATGCTTCACTCGACACTTGTTTCTTTCCTGGACTTTTTTAGCATGGTCTATCACACAATTTGAAAAATGTAGCCAGAAGGTTCGATGTTATTGTGGTTTTCTCAGCACCAAATAACTGTCAAAAATATGTGCCATAGTTACGAAAAAACTCCGGGAAAGAAACAAGTGTCTAGTGAAGCATGAGTTTTCCAATGTTCCATGGAAAACTATGTTCCATGTTCCAGTAGGAGTGATATATAGGATTCTCTTATCTTGTGATAAAGTTTATGTGGGTTAAACAGGCAGGTTTATCAGTTCGGTTACGAGAGCACGAGAGATCATTAGAGATTGGTAGAGGATGATCTTGTTGTATGTACACTGTAAGGGGTGTGATGGCTGCCATCCTTATCTAACACAGACAGGTATTTTGGATGATGCCCATACTCCACAGATTAACCGGGAAATCATTAAGGCCAGGTTATATTAGGCCTCTAATGCACTTTCTGCTCGTTTTTCGAGTAATTTATAATGCCTATTATAGGTTTTATTTGTTTTCTAGTTGTGTTTGGTTCTATATTTATGTATTGCGCATTGGTGCTCGCACATTTTTGTTTTGCATTCTTGTGTGTCAGTGCTCCCACCTATGGAATACCCTCGACTGAGGGCCTTTAGGGGTTTATAAAGAAATTAATAAATAAATAAGCAAGAAAAGAAATATATAAATAAATGTATGCCCGTGACTTTCGATTAACTGTGGCTACAATTTGAGGCTCCACTGCTTTAATGATTATTTATCATATGTTTTCTCTCATTTTACTGTTTTACGAAGAACAAGCCATATGTTATTGACAAGTAAATAACATTTATGGCTCCCTGAAGGGATGAAACGTTGTTTTTTTTTTAAGAATGACAATGCCGTCATGACAGGCTGGCTGAGTACCAAGGGCAAGCTAAAATTGAAAGTTTTCGTCTCACCCCCAAGAGCCTTTTTTTTTTTCGCGTACCAGACATCGCACATTCCTTGCTGGAGTTACAGAGGAGAAATCAAACTCTCGAGTAGAAAAAAAAAATAACGCACTTTGTTCTATCGTGCAATGATCGCCGCCAAATGCAGGACTACAATCCAAGCTGTAAAAACCATTTGGAGCACACTGTTGCGAGTTAGGGTGCATCAATCCTTCTTTTCTTTTTTTTTAATCTTGAGTACACAATTGACAGTTTCGAAGTATAATCTGTTTGGCAGATTTCATGTGAGCTTGTATCAATGCTCCTTTGAGCAACAGTCCAAGAGTGACTGGTTTGCTTTCTGCCTTCTCTAACTAGACTATTTCCCACACTTTTCCTACATGATTTGAACTGAAACACCGTAAATATGTTGATATTGGTAACATGGTGAGTCACAGTTCTAGATTTCACCTCAGAGTCAGATAGGCTCCCACGACAGGACATTGAGACAGAAGTAGAAAGCTGGAATGAAGAAACTGTAAACTTCTTACGAACGAAGGGAGCTGTTTTATTAAATAGAACCTGTTGTTGCACTAGTAACGTATTTCTTTTTTTTTATATTGCTCTAGTAACAAATGTTTCAGAAGGTACACAAAAGCTAGTTTTCCGCTTCCTGCCACACAGTAGTTCAACACAATGCAAAAAAGCTTTAACCAACTCATTTGACCGCTTTTATCTGTTCGGGTGCTTTGCGAAATGGTAGCTACGATGAATGAATAACGACTAGAAAGGCATAAGACCAAGCCCGGCAAGTAGGCGATATCAATGTGTATAAGGTTGCGGTGGCATATGAGCAGCAGATATCCAATATTCTAACGACGGTGACGGGCACGTACTTTGCGCCTACGGTGCTAACAACACATTTCAAGTGGACGGACCTATGCCCTCGGGTTGCAAAGTAAAATGCAAAAAAAGGTGATTATGAAGCAAACCACGCCTGCTTATTTGTTAAATGCTCTAGCGGAGCCGTCTAATCAAATGAGTGAAAAATGGAATGATTAACAAAAAGAAATTGGCTATGAGATTTGTGAGGTACGCCTATTTATGCCGGACAAGAAGTAGCTCCGAGGCATCGATAACATTCCATCATTCTTTGAAGGGGAATGACAATGCTTCTGATATATTTAGTATACCCGTTAGGCTATAATACAAAATTTACATTCAAGGCACGGTGTCTCAGTGGCTAGGACGCTCGGCTGCTGATTCACGGGTGCGGGTTCAATCCTGGCGGCGGCAGTCACTTTTCGGTGAAGGCCAAAAACCTTCATCGAACAACTATAAATGGTTGAATATCTGGAGCCTTCCACAATAGCGTCTCTCATAGCCTGAGTCGGTCTGCGTCACATACACCCAGTCATTCAGGATGGAATGGCATACGATAAGCGACAACGAGTTAATGAATAAGAAGTTAAAAAATTAAAAAAGGGGGTTCAAAGGCGTCAACGCCAAAATGGATAGCCAAAGCTTGATGATGCCTAAGAAAATGGATGGGTATATTTGATAAATTAATTATATGTAATATTTGAAAAATGAAAACTTGGAAAAAGAACTCGAAAGGTGTCGAATGATCGGAATGAAAAGCCGATGCTTGATGGGGCCAGATAAAGAAATTTATAATGTCTCATTTATCAATTAATAGAAATAATTGAAAAAATAAAAATTTGGTCAAAGGTGTCAAAGTGCTCTCATTACAAAGCCAGTGTCTGATGATGGTAGATATCGGTGTATATATTTTTTTAAATTAAAAGCTTAAAGTCATGATGTGTGTGAAACGCTATTGCTTCTCATGCACTTAACGGCAGAGCTTAATATTTTATTTCTCGGTCTAAGATTTGCTTACTAAGGCTTGATTTGCAGCCTCAAAGTGGTTAACCTTTCTCCAGTTTGTCCAGGAACGGCGTGGCTGTCGCAAGTTCCGTCAATCTAGAATGGACGAACATTCAACCTAAGAGGTTGTAAAATTTACAGGACAGTTTAAGTTTCCTTGAAAGCGGAAAAGGTGAAAGCCACATTATAACGCTGTTTCATTACCTGCATCGTCATTATCACCTCTACTAACATCATTATAACTAATTGCACCAACACCGTCCTCATTACTATGATCATTATCATTTTAAACTAAATCCCAAACACTCGCATCGCTACTATCATTCTTACGCTAGACAAGGGGACTTACGATCTGCTTTTAACACAACCGACGTGGATTGGTGGTTTGCGCGCTCGGCTGGGATATGATTGACACTGGACCGATTTCCGGTGGAAGCGCAGATATTTTTTTTTTTGTTCAGTTCTTGCTGACTTCGGCCGACACATCCATCCGCACTGCCAAAGAGCCAAAGTTTCGCCTTAAGATGTTTAAAGTGTACTGAGGAGGGAGCAGGGTTAAGGAGTAAGGCCGTAATATAAAATATATATAAAGAAAAAACTGGTTTGGTCAATATAAAAAGTTGACTGGAGTTTTAATTATATGTAATAGAAATATATATGGCACTTTCCCCACGGCTAGCACCTGCACTGGAGTGAGAGGGTGCTTTCAATTTGTACTGATTTCATCGCACCGCTGGCGGTTTGCATCTCGCAGCAGTCAGTGAGTATAAAAAGCTTTTTTTCACCTCCCGCTCTGTTAGTTAAGTTTCTAGTATGTGTTTTAGTAGTGTCAGGGAACAGACACATGAAGAGCTTAAAAGTGTCCTCATGTGTCTGATTTAGCTAAATATTATGCGCTTTCGGTAATACTATTGTTACGCCAATCTTTTCTCTCTCTTTCTTTATTTGTTTTTTACCGCCGCGGCTTGAATAGGGTCTTAACTTGTATAAAACCTTAATTCTGAGTACGGGGCGAAAGTTTTGGTGACTCCAAAATGAATTGTATTTCTTCTGTAATAAAGATATTCGCCACGCATACGATGTGTGCTTGCGCCAAGGACATGGCAGGAGTATGACATTATAGTATCAATTGCGTTACGCCCTCCAGTTTCCCTTTATTCGGAGTTTACCTTGGTTTGCAATTGTACGTCAAAAATGCTTAGTACAAGATGCCGTTATCGCTGTTCAAGGGGAACTCGCACAGTGGCGATTCTTACGCTCGGTGCGCAGTATTAAGTTTAAGGATTGGCTTAGGAAGTCCTCCTGATGTGCGCTATTTTTCAAGGTGCTAGAATCACGCGTTATTTGTAAATGTCTCATTCTGACCACGAAATAAAATGTTCTAAAATTTCTATATTCTTGGCCCCTTAGTCAATATATTAGCAGGCATAACGTGAAATATACGGGGCGAAATATGCAGAGCTGATAGCATGCAGTGCGAAGTCCCCGAAAATTATTTCGAAGCGCAAACCAGTCTGACATTATTTTTCACACTTTTTTACAGCCAGCATGCAGCGCATATCAGATCTATCAGAGCTGGCTTTAAAAAAAAAACAGCGATTAGCCGAAAGTATGCTATAGTTTAAAATTTTTTAATTCAAAATGTGGGGCAGAGAAATTTCAATCACGTTATCTTTATAAATATTAAGCAGCATTGAGAGCTCCACCATTCGTAGACTCTTGATAATAGAACCTGAAAGCAGCTCAAAACATATTACTGTGGGATCTCTACACGCATATTATGTTTCGTTGACATTTGTTCTTTCACTGCCTAGAGTAAAATCACTATTGTACAAATCTACGCTTCAAAGGAGCCTATCCTTCGAAAGGCGGCCTATTCTTCCCCGAAAATGCATCCAAATTCCAAGTTCTTCGAGCCAGTGGGTTATTTTTCTTCTTGCCTGTATGCCTCATTACTCTTCGCTAAACGCCTTCAAAAATACAAAGTTGCGAGCAGACTTTCTTTTTTTTTTCTTACCACGAGTGGGGTGTAATCAGTAACTTACTGTAGAAAAATCGAGCAGAAAGTTTCAGAAATCGAATTTTTCAGAATTCAGCAGAAATCTAGCAGAAGTACACGTGCACATCACACTGCTTAATGGACTAGAAAACGTTTGGCTACTTGAAAGTTTTCAAGGAAATCTAGATGACGTGGCACGCCGTTGGTTGCGTCTTTCGCTGCTGAAAATGTGAAAACTTTTTCCTTTAATGACTATAGTCGTGTGTGTCGTCCACGCACATTCGGCTAATTGCTCGAAGAACATAAGCCTTGCAATCCTCAAAGCTTTTTGGGCACTTTCTAAATAATAAATGGTAAGCTAGATCAAGTCAAACAGAAATGTAGCACAACACCTGGGGAATAAACAGCGCCTAATAGTATAACATGCCATTGGTGCTTTGCTGCCGGAAACAGTGTAAGTTGCGCCTAGAAACAATTCAGCCTAAAAAACAGAATGCGCACACTCGGCGTGCTGTTACTCAAATCGCGGGAATAGTAAGCACTCACGAATGTTCAAAAACGCGTATGTGAAATGATAAGTGTGAGGAGAGAAGCCGAGTGCAATTGTTAAGAAAGGCGAGTAGCTTAATGCATAAGTTCAACAATGACCTATAGTATATGGCGTTCGGATACTCAAAGTGCATGAAATTCATTTCCGTCCACGGCAGCTGTGTGGAGTAAGAGGCTAAATTTGAAAATGTCGCTGTGCTGTGAGATATGTCCATCTTCGTTAGAGTATTGCAGCCTGTCTAAATTTATCGGCAGCCGTCTACGACCATCAGCGTCTCGCTTAGCCTATTTACATCTTCGTGTTTTTGAACATGACCATATGTTTGGACACGCACGTCAAGAAACAAAGTTGTTTCTTGCCACAAGGCTTCTTTTTTCAAACAGCCGGCAAGCCAACGGCTTAACCAGTGCAAAATGAATAATTAGAAACACTACAGACGTGTATGAAGGTAAAAGGATTTCTTGCGACATGAATGTCGTCATCAGAGCGTGTCGTCAGGAACTAATGAATTGCAATCAATCGAGCCACCATTCCGTGTCCAAGCCTAGTGCGCTAACCACTACTCTACGCATTCTTCCTTCGCTCGAGTAGATAAATCTCTTTGTCTGTAACGTAAGGATTCTGGAAGGATTTGCGGCAAATGAGCTATAAGAACCATTTAGACAATAATAAAAACAAACTAAAAATCAAATTTTGGCAAATAAAAAAAAATTAAATAGAAAAAAATTACGACGCGTAGAGTGTTGCAAAAAACACCACCAGCAAAGCGCACACTTTCGCATTTCTCCAGTGTATGTTGTGCAGCTCTATACCTTTTGTAGTAACAGTTGACTCCGCGTTTATTACGATTTTTTCTGTTTGATTGCTGGCTGCTGGCTGTTTCGTTAGCTACTATGTTTAGCAAGTTCTGCATTCTGTAGGCTCAATTTCCGAAGGCAGAGGTCGCAAACTCGATGAAAAATAAGTGGTGCATAGGAGAAAAAAAAATTCGTAAAATGAGACACCGGTTTGTGGAACTGTCCTTTATAGAAGTAATTATTACAGCTTCCTTCAAGAACCTTGTTACCATGCCTAAATTAGTGCTATTTCCAAAAATCTCTTCACTGAAGATATGAAAAGAGAAAATTGCAGAAATCCACAGCAACATCACCTCCGTTTCCGAATATGGAGTGAATATTTGGGAACTGGCCAAATAGTTTCCGTCGTTCTCGAGAAGGTATAGCAATTATACGCGATAGGCAAGGTTCACAAGTAATATTCCTAACAAATACAGCTCGGTTGAAGCGTGCCTCTGCTTCGCATGTTTCCTTGAGGTGCATAAGGTTGGCGAGATACTTCTGTGACAATCCGCCGGTCCGTACTGGATGACTGTTCAAAGCTTATTAGTCTCAGCCCCGAATACAGTGAAAATCTAGAAGCAAATTTTTTTAATGACGCCTGAGCTGGAAGCTCTAGTTAGTCAAATGAAATAGCATAACTGACACACCACAGTATAGGGCGCCTTGAAACGCCGCATTTCATTTCGTAGCCTCAGCAAAGCTCGAGTTCAGTAGCTGGAAAACCAGGGCTGAAACCAATGTTGTGCATTTTGTAATTACACAGCATTATGGTTCCCTGCTTTCTGACGAAGTCCTATGCTCTTGTCATCTGTGCACAATTCGCCTGCTGAAGAGACTAAAAACTGTTTGCGTGGTAAAAAACGCGGCTCGGAAGATGTGGGTTGTGAAAATTTGCGAAAAGAGAAGGAACACAGGCTAGCACCCTACAGAGGTCTACTCTGGGAGCAATGCATGAGGTTGAAATTTCATGGAATTGCCACTGACGTAGTGTTTCGGTCGTCTTCTTTTTAGCGAGAGAATATAAATTTTACTGAGGTCTTTTACTGGCATATGTAAGAATGCTTCTTAAATTGCTCTCGTCCACTACTGAAACGGTAGCGGGTGCAATGACGCCTACAACCAATAAAAATATGGTGGCAGGCTAGCCCCCGCCAGGGGCTAGCCTGCCACCATACTTCGGGAACTTGAGTATGGTTGCAATGCGTGGAATCTGTTCTTAAGAAAGCACATATACTGATACCAAACGGCAAAGAAAACATCCGTCCGCTTCATCTTAAACGCAGAAAAGAGCTCTTTATCTCCTTCCTGTTTGATGATTAATAATAACATATCAACTTTAGCGAACAGAAGAACACTTGCAAGACAAATTTCTTTATTCCTTGTACTCAAGAGCATTCAATATGCACCCTGCTATATATATCTAAGTTCGGGGTCTGTACGACAGACTTGCTATACACACAACCACAGCGTTTGCCTCTACCAATACATTGAAACACTTATTCTTCACATGCACAATCACAGCATGAAATTCACTATCTTCCTCTGTCTTTGATGCTAGTGCGCTGCTTTTGAAGAATGTGTTTTGTCTCATGTATAGATTTAATGTCCACCCGCCCTTTTCCCACTTCTTCGATTTATTTATGACTTGAGTATTGGTTTTATAAGGTTAATGCTTTTATAATGGCTTTTTATTATTATTGTCTCTCGTCTTCCCCTTTCAGGTCTTGTTGACTACAGTATTAATAAAGTTAAAAAAACAGCACTGCCTTCCACGCATATCTGACGTGCCACGACAGACACTTGTGTTCAACGTCCATATTAGCCACCCGGTACCACGAGATAGTCTTTTTAATATCGACATAGCTAAGGCCTCAGCATGCCTGAAAGCATGTGTTGTCTCGCTTCACGTTTCCTTGTGCAGAATGCATGCGAGTTGGTATTTGCTTAGTAAGTTTAATGGTGCAATGGCGGCTAAGGGCAAAGAGCACCAGAAAAATGTTTTGCTATGTCATGTGTGAGATGAGTCGGAAAAATTATATATTGTGTCATAACCGACACTAAAATTCAGTGTAAACGTCGGGAATCGAAGGATAAAATGGAAATAATGGAAGCTAGTGACAGGGCTTTGGCACGAGCAAGAGGACGAGCAGTTTCCTCCTACCGTGCATGACTATGACGCGATTCCACTTAGGGCTAGATCTCCGCAACTATTCATCGTGCACTGACAGGGTTAAAACTTCATATGGTCGTTAATTTTTCATGATATGTAAATAGTGCATGACATCGTCAAATGGAACAATGAAGTCATCCCCTATTAAATGTGAAGGATGAAATGGTATATGTAATTCATGAAATTTTCTAAAATGAGTGTGAAGATGTACTTCATAAAATGGACACATGAGGAGAAAAGGGACCACTGAAAGTGGGCCACTACAGTGCTTGCATTGCGGTGGCTGTCTTGCTAAAAGCTGTGTGTGTTAGATTTGTGTTCCCAGTTCGTAAACGTGAGTGTATTGCTTCATAAAAGCGATTTTTGTTATGGCAATCCTTTCAATCTTTTATAGTTGGTTTGACTAAAAGCAAATTTATTATCTTGTTCATGGTCCCATATTTAGCTGACATTTGGACGTCATGGCTCGTTTAATTAATTTTTATAATCTTGAAGGAAGCTTTCATTTTTCACGCGTCACCCCCAGCTGCGTGTCCTGCTATGGAGTCAGCAATCTCGTTTCCTGCAATACCGACGTGGCTTGGAACCCAGCACATGCATAACCGCGTATTGCAAGCTGATTAATTTTTTGGATGTCGTGCAGTGAGAGAGGGTTTTTGTTTCTTTTTCAACTTATTGCTGTCATAGCGCTTCTAGAATTTGTTGAAGTCAAGACGTTTTTATTGTCTTCATTGCTTCTAATTTCTAGCGGCATTAGTATTGTCTTCACAGCCTTCAATGGAAAATTTTGAACAGTTTGCAGCGATAGCAGTGCTACCAACAAGCAAAAAATGGGTTTTCTGTCGTCCTATCGTTTTTTTTTGTTTTTGTTATTGTGCCTTTTATTTTGCTTGTATAAGATTGCGGCGAAATCTATTTAATTTGCTTCAATTGTATGTCTGATTGTGTTCCCATCCTATATATATCAACCCACTCCTGTAACGGTTCCAGGTGGGACAGACTGTATCTTCAAATAAATAAATAAAATAAACATACCGTGCAGCTCGGCCATATACATACTTCCATTAGAATTTATACTAATAGCATGACCGCTTGAAATAGTAGTTAGGGCGTTCGTCTCGGCTGCGGGAGGTGGTTCGTTCGAAACCCGCCGCCGGACACCCACCGTTAAATTGGGTACAGCTGCCATTAACACAGTTGTGTTCTGGAGTCATATATGTAAAAGGCTGCGATATGAATGTATTTATGTTTCATTTCCAAGAATGCACTATTACTCACTGTTGAAGATACGAAGTTCTTGTTGCGTTTCGAAAGGGCAAAATACATTGCACCGGCGCTTTCTTACATGGTGTAGTGTCCTTTTCGCATGGAAACATACCTTCTAGCGAAATAATTTCATATGATTCTGCTATCTTGCTTGAGTGTTATAGTCGGTATACGGTTTGGCGTGTTCCGGAAAAGAGTGATCATACGTTTATTTTCAAAGATAGCATGGCATAGGTGCTCGGGCAGTGTAAATATCTTTTGTGCGTGTGCCAGTGATAAGAAATTTCTTCGTGATTTCAAATACGGTTTATGGCATTTAACATACAGGCTCTGAACAGGCGTTCTGTATGTGCTCAAGGAAATTCTGAAGCTGGAATCATTTACAGGATCTAGAGCTTTTAATGCGGATTTTCGAGCTGCGCTATACACGATACATCCATATCCTATTTTTGTACGGATTAGCGACCGATATAGTTGGAGTAAGCAAACTCTGTTGGCACCCGTCGTAGTGCGGGATAAAATTTTAGGGGTGCAGTTTGCTTTTTGTGGACGGAGCTTCAGTTCTTTATTGTATGATTCAAACGTTAGTTTTCTATCTAACAGCATACCAAGAAAATTTGTTCTGTTTTCTCAGGGATGCGTTTTCTATTGATGCAAAGGGACGGCTGTGGAAGCAGACCTCGCTTGCGGGAAAATCCAGATAAATTGGTCTTTTCGGGAAAAAATGTAAACGCATTTTCTTTAGCATATTTTCTAAGGTGGTTAACAGCTGCCGCTACCTGTCATTCACAGACACAGACGGCAAAGTTACATGACACAAAATTTAATTTTAAGTCGTCAACATACAGTCAGTATATGTAAAACATTCGTTACTGAGTTTATCTTAAAGAAAAATAGCGTGACAATTAAACCGCTGACTCAGTGAAAGCCATTTTCTTGAGCGAATACGTCGGAGTGTTCTCCAGATTTACTCTAATTGTTTGAAGCGAAAGAAAGTATTTAACAGAGTTGAACATATTGTTACGGACGACATCAAGGAAGAAAAAGCGGGCAGTGGCGCGAACAGGAGCGCTCATGCCAGGCCCGGCAACATTTTCATTAAACGTCTTCTCACTGTCATCGACCATCTCTCTGTCCTCTGTTCTCCTGTTTTCATCAGCTTGCCGTATAGTAACAATATTTCCACTGATTCCATGGACCCCGCCGGGTTGGCGCAGTGGTTACGGCGCTCGACTACTGGTCCCAAGGATGCGGGATCGAATCCCGGCCTCGGCGGCCCCTTTTCGATGGAGGCGAAAAGCAAGGCGCCCGTGTGCTGTGCGATGTGTGCGATGTCAGTGCACGTTAAAGAACCCCAGGTGGTCCAAATTTCCGGAGTCCTCCACTACGGCGTCTCTCATAGCCTGAGTCGCTTTGAGACGTTAAGCCCCTCAAACCAAACCAAACCAAACCACTGATTCCATGGTTGACAAGGTCCCGGATGATTTCGCACCTTCAGTTTGTGTCATATGCCTTTTCGCGATCACAAAATAAGAAAGGCAATATTGACACATGCCATTCATAGACGACGAATATTTGAACGGGCGATTCGGAAAAGACGACGAAGCAATACGGTGCTGCGCTTTTGTGCTGCCTTGACTGGCTGTTGGCGTTCTTCGGTGCCAGAGTGCCAGAGCGCCTTCTCTGTAACGTTACGTTACAAATCTGGTGGAGGAATAGCCAGGTATCGATCCAGTCCTGCATAATCAACCTGTCAATAAGGAGCTTACCCCCGTACGTCAACGCCTCGGCCGCCGCCTACGTGGAGCCCCCTGAATTCGGACCCCTTCCGGCCGCTACCAGGACGACGCACCTTCAGACGGCCGTAGAACCTGCTGCAATGACATCTGAGAGCAGGCTTCCCACCCACATTCTGTGTCATCAGCCGCGAACACCCCCCTCTTTTTCATGGCGACGTGTTCGAGGACGCCGAGGACTGGCTTGAGAACTATGAGCGAGTTGCTCGTTACAACGGGTGGACTGATGAGCGTAAGCTCCACAACGTGTACTTCGCTCTTGAAGAGTCTGCACGGACATAGTTTGAAAACCATGAGGCTTCCTTCCCATCCTGGGCAGCCTTCTGTCGTGATTTCAAAGCAACGTTTCCTAGCGCCGACCGCCGGGAGCGAGCAGAAGCTGCGCTACACTCGCGCATTCAGCGCCAGAACGAGAGCGTGCGTATGTTCTTTGAGGACATGACACGCCTTTTCAACCGTGCAGACCCACAAATGCCAGAAGATAAGAAGCTGCGTCACCTGATGCGGGGCGTTAAACAAAAACTTTTCGCGGGACTGGTGCGCAGTCCACCACGCACTGTGGCGGAGTTTCTCAGTGAGGCAGCGACCATGGAGACAACGCTGCAACACCGAGCCCGTCAGTACAACCGTGACGTGAACATCATTAGGTCCGACGCACCCCCTGTACATGTCGGAAGTGACATGGACTCACTACGCAATCTCATTCGTTCTGTCGTGCGGGAGGAACTGCAAGCGCTCCGGATGCCTTGCAACACAGCATCTTTTCCTTCATTGGCTGAAGTCGTCCGGGACGAGGTGCGTATGGCAGCTCTGCAAGTTGCTGACGTTGTTCCCCAGCAGCGCGTTCCTCACCAGACGTTCGACGCGAGGCCCACCTACGCGTCCGTCCTGAGTAAGGCTCCCCCGCCAGACCATAGTATCAACGCCGCAGGGTCCCCGCATGGAGCACCTCGCATGGAGCCGCATGCAGCCTCGCTACTCCCCTCCGCCAATCTATCAGCCACCCTGTAAAAGTCAAGTATATGGCAGCACCGGGACCGTCGGCCCCTGTGCTATCATTGCGGTGAAGCCAGTCACCTTTACCGGGCGTGCCCGTACCGCCGCGTGAACATGAGGGGTTTCGCCTCGGAGGGCCTCTACCCTCGGAATGCAGAACGGCCTACTGAGATTGCAAGCGACCTTGCAGTGCGACAGTACCCCGTCACATCCGGTTACCAACAGCGTCGGTCTACGTCCCCGACGAGCAACCGTTCGACAAGTCCCCATTCTTCCCGACGCCGCTCTCCCAGCCCTGGCCGGGAAAACTAATACCAGCGGCCTTCGGAGGCAGGGTCGCTGATGTCGGAAAATGGGAAGATCCTCCGTCATCGTCAGGCCGACCCGACGAGATTTCACTTGTGTCAGGTAGCGACAGCATCCGGCATACTACCTCCGATTTGTGTGTAACGATTGATGGAGTGGATGTCACCGCGTTACTCGACACTGGTGCCGAGTATTCTGTAATGAGCCGTGGTCTCGCCCGAGAATTGAAGAAAGTTTTGACAAATTGGTCCGGCCCGAAAATTCGTACGGCGGGAAGTCACTTGATTGAACCTGCAGGCAAGTGCACAGCGCGGGTCGGCATCCGTGGTTTTGTGTATGTTGGAGAATTTATCGTGCTTCCTGAGTGTTCGAAAGACTTGATCCTTGGTCTAGACTTCCTGCAGACCAACGGCGCTGTCATTGACCTGAAAGAAGCGCGTGTTTCCTTTTCGACGAAACGAGCCGTGGCGTGCATTGAAAACGAAGGTCCGGGTCTGAACGTTTTGCGTATAGTCGACGATGACGTGAGGGTTCCGGCACGTTCTAGTGTGTTGGTTCTTGTAAAGCATGATTTGTTCCACGATTACGAGGGCATCGCGGATGGGCACCTTCCGCTACTACTCGAGAAGGAATTAGCCGTTGCTCGAGGACTCGTACAACTCCAGAACAGTTGTGCTACTGTCCTCCTGACAAATTTTGCTAAGGAGATGCGGCATCTCGCCAAGGACACGGCTGTTGCCGTCCTTCACGATGTTACTGCCTTACCTCATTTATGCACCGCCGGAACGAACCCTCAAGAAGAGGCCGCACCTTGTCATGCTCTGCAAACCGTTAAAATTAGCCCCGACTTGAGGCCCGATCAAAGGAACCTTCTCTCGGCTCTTCTGAGCGATTTCGCAGACTGCTTCGCCACAGGCTCGAAGGTCGGTCGTGCTCCTGTCGCCAAGCACCGCATCATCACCGATGAGACCACGTTACCGGTATGCCAGCGCCCGTACCGGGTTTCTCCTAAGGAACGTGACGCCATTAAAACGCAAGTGGATGAAATGCTTGCGGACGACGTGATCCAGCCTTCGACGAGCCCATGGGCGTCGCCAGTGGTCCTTGTCAAAAAGAAAGATGGCACCTTGAGATTCTGTGTCGATTACC